>SNQJ01S0059148.1:117004-131445 GCA_010110895.2 Picea sitchensis | reverse complement strand
TCACTTTTGACTTAAAACTCCTAAGTCAAAGTGAAATTAGAATCATAAAGTAAAGTATGAGGGTAAAAGTCTTCCCCCTTTGTGCTTAGAGACTCATAAGCACATGGGGACCACTTTCCAAGGTATCCAAATCTCAACATAGGGTCGCTGTCAAATACACGGGAGGCGACCCGTATCTTTACTACACAAACCAAGCAGGGTCTCTATCACATAGTGGCATACACAACTCGCAGCATAACTCTTATCTAGAACTGTACGGGGTATTCTGTGCAAGGGAATCTAGAACTGTAAGGGTTCGAGTAAGCTACAGGAATTGACACTCAAGCTACAGGAGTATGGGATTTTGTAAAGGCTGTAAGAAGTCGACGAACATGCTTGTGTACTGTTGCCTGTCTAGATAAATAAAATTTTACTCCTTTCTTTATTATCTCTGTTCTGTCTTGAGCATTTTATTATCATTCACTAAGTTTATGTATAATCTGCTTGTTAGTGTTTTCATTATTTTCTACATGGTATCTGAGCTAGGTTAGTTGGGACCACTCTTTTCTATTGAAATGGCAGAGGAAGTGTGTCCGACATGTATGTCTTCTACCCAAACCAGTGAGGTCTGGTATATAGACAGTGGAGCGTCCAGTCACATGATTGGCCACAAACACTACTTCAACAACTTGAGTGAAAAAGAATTAGGTTTTGAAATCTTTTTCGATGATGACTACACCTATCATCCAAAGGGAGTTGGAACTGTAAGGTTTGAGAGGGAGTTTGGAAAGCCTCTTTACCTATCAGGCATTCTCTATGTTCCTGGACTAAAAAAGAACCTGGTCTTAGTATTAGCCCTAGAAGACAAGGGTTATGAGGTTTCCTTCAAGGACCGAAGGGCCTAAATCAAGCCCACGGAGTTGAGCATGGGATCTGAACAAGTCATTGGAGTAAGGAAGGACAGGTTGTATAAATTACAGTTTGACTCCCACTACGCGCTAGCAAGCAACAACAACACTAGAGATTGTGAGTTATGGCACAGATGCATAGCTCATCTCAGACATGGTGCCCTCAAAATCCTGGGTAAGATTGCGACAGGGATGCCCTCATTCACTTCAGAACACCATGAGATATGTAAAGGGTGTGTTCTAGGCAAGTTTGTGCATGCACCCTTCCCCAAGAGTGAATCAAGGTCCAAGAACATTTTAGACCTAATTCATACTGACAGCTGTGGTCCCATGTCCACTTTATCCATAGGAGGAAAGTTCAAGTACTACATCACTTTCATAGATGACTTCTCCAGGAAAACCTGGATTTACTTCTTGACGGGAAAAACCTCAGAAGAAGTTCTCAAGAGGTTTCTTGAATTCAAGGCCCTAGTTGAAACTCATACAAGAAAGAGAATAAAGCCCTCAGGTTTGACAATAGAAGAGAGTACACCTCATATGTCTTTAATAGGTTTTTTGTTGAGGCTGGAATCAAACGAGAACTGACAGTCCCTTATACCCCTCAACAAAATGGCATCTCAGAGAGGAAGAACAGAGTCATTGTAGGTGCAGCAAAAGCAATATTGCATGATCAAAATCTTCCTAAGTTTCTCTGGGCAGAGGCCTGCAACACTGCAGTCTATCTTCAAAACAAAAGTCCTCACAAAGTACTGGGAAACGTGACTCCAGAGGAGGCCTTTACTAGAAAGAAGCCAAATATTAGCCACCTTTGAATCTTTGGATGTGTTGCCTACTGCCATATCCATGATGAGAAAAGGACTAAGCTCAATCCTACAGCTGAAAAGGGGATCTTGGTTGGGGTATAGTGAGACCTCCAAAGCCTACAGAGTATACATCCCCACCATCAAGAAAACTGTCCTATGCAAAGACGTAAAGTTTGAAGAAGAAAGAGCCCTTCGAAACTCATATCAAGACAAGGACATCTCTGAAACCGAATCCCCCAGTCAAGAGGAGAAGATCTCATTAGCAGGGGTAGATATTCCCACAGTGGAATACCAAGAGCGAGAGCTATCGACCACTTCCAAGAAAAGGAAACCAAAATGGGCCGAACAACTGTTGAGGGAAGCAAATAAACAAGTACAGTCTCCAAAAACTTCAGTTAGAACAAGTGAACCCACTCAGAGATATTTAGGGTACGCTGCTCTCTTGAGCACTATGATTGAATCATAACCAACTTGCTTTGAAGAAGCCATTGTAAGGAAGCCTTGGAGAGATTCCATGGTGGAAGAGTACGCCTCCATAATAAAGAACAATGTGTGGGAAATTGTGCTCGGACCCCTGAACAAATTCGTAGTCAGTTCCAAGTGGGTATACAAGATAAAACATGCATCGGATGGGAGCATTGACAAGCATAAGGCCAGATTTGTTGCTTGGGTATTCTCCCAAAAAGGAGTGGATTATGAAGAGACTTTCGCTCCAGTGGCCTGGTACACCTCCATTCACACAATCATATCTATTGCCACTCAGATGGGGTGGAGAATACCTCAAATGGATGTTAAGACTGCTTTCCTTAACGGGACCATTGAAGAGGAAGTCTATCTGGAGAAACCAAGGGGTTTTGAGTTCCATGACAGAGCGAGCCATGTCTGCTTACTAAAGAAGGCCCTGTATGGACTCCAACAAGCACCCAGAGCATGGTACTCTAGGATTGACAGTTACTTACAAAGTATTGGATTCATCAAGAGTGATGTTGATCCAAATCTATACCTCTTTATGAAGGGAGAGGACATCCTCATTCTGGTGTTGTATGTGGATGATCTCTTCCTCACAGGAGAAGAAACTCTAATAGCAACCTGCAAGCAAGATCTGGCCAAATAATTTGAAATGAAGGATCTAGGACTAATGCACTACTTTCTTGGGCTTGAGATCTGGCAGCAAGAGGGTGAGACCTTTCTGGGTCAAGGAAAGTACACAATTGAGATTCTCAAAAGATTTGGGATGTGTTATCCCCGATTTCTAGGGATAACTAGGAGATCATGTCTCGAGGCCCATAGGTCCTAGACATGGAGTACCGAGAGCAGGATTGACATGAGCATGGCCCTGGAGGGTCCATCCTTTTCTTCTTCCGTCAGATTCGTCTTGTCAGCAGCAACATCATCCATCACCATCGATTTAGTCTTGTATCGGAAAAGGCTCTTGCTCCATGAGGTAATTGGTCTAGGTATCATGGTATGTGTCACTTTTGATCATTATAACCTTTGGATATATGCATCTGACTCCTTTTATCTTTGACGACTGCTTGGATCTTACATAAACCCACTTGACCATGCTTGGGGAGATTGACTGGGTGCCCTAGCAAGCCTGTACCCATAGGTTTTGGTTTGCCACTGGGGGATTTCTGAAGAGCCATCGTCCGCTCCCATCATACCACCACTTTTCCATCTTATCTCCCGCTCATTTGTCCCATTTCCCCTTGTCTGGGCATTAGGATGATCTGTTTGTGGGGTTCCACCTTATCTCGTGGGAAGAAGGGGCTAAAGGCCCAGAAGGTAAAAGTAGCTGGTAAAAGATAAAAGCCTAAAAATGAAACCTCGAGATGCTTCGCCTAGGGATCCCCGAGAAGGCAATAAAAAACCTCTCAGCAAGAAACAAGAGGGACCTGAAAATGATAACAAACAAGACCTAATCAAGAGAATAGGGGGTCTCATCACGAGCCAACCTATTATGTTCATGGGTACCTAACAGCATGACATTGCCACCATCTGGTTACCACGCCAGGGCAATGACCTCTGGTTGCATGGCCAAGGAAAAGGGGGTCTCATGACGAGCCAGCCTTATCATCTCTATGAAAGTACTTGTGGGTAACACTATCAGCATTGATCACCACGCCAAGGCAGTGTCCTTTGGTTAGCCCTTGAATAAAAAGAAAAAGAAGAAGAAAAAGCAAATAAAGAAAGGAATAAAGGCAAGAAAGGGCTTGGAAAAAAATTGCATCCATGACGGGTACAACTCGCCTTCTACAAAGGCACCCATAGGTAATATCATGCATCCCTGGCTCTCACTCTACCCGTATGTTTGGACATCCCTTAAACCACTTCACCTCGTTTACATGGCTTGGATGAAACCCCTTGGAAACATTCCTTTCCTTATGGATACTAGCCTAATAGGGTATCTTGTCCTTTTTCTTGATCTTGTATTGTAGGATTTTGTAAAGTCTTTGAGCTATTGAATGATATATCAGGGTTTTTATTCATATGTTTGATAATATTAATGGTGAAATGTGATTAACATTGCTATGATCCCTGTGACTAATGAGCCCATGGAGGGCGTAGTTTTTGATGTGCAGGACCATGCCCGACGGATAGGTACCATTTGGACCGGTACACATGGGGAGATGATTAGTTCGGACCTCCATGGGGCTGAAGAGCCCATCAGATGGTTGCTGAGACCCCGTCAGAGGGGCAGATACAGGACAATGTTTGACCGAGGTTTTGCACCAGAGAAGAAGAGGACGTTTCACCAGAGGCACTTTGGCAGAGCCCGATCTAGGGGGAATGACCCCTTTTCAGTGGAATGTTGGCCTTGGAAGGCTTAGAGCGTTCCCATCCTTACCATGACGCCATCCAGCTTCATGGTCATTCTTGGAGGCAGACTGGGCAACAGTGGCACGTGTGGCATGTTGGAGAGGTCCCTGGGGGGTCAACGTTTTGCTCCTGGATGCCTCATCTGCCCCAAAAGGGGCTAACGCCTCCCTTGAAGGGGCTTTTACCTTTATTACAGCTGAGTTAGGGTTTTAATTTGACATTTTAATGTAAAAACAGTATGATTTTGGTTTAAAGCCTTGTCGGCTATTTTTTATGACCTAAAATTAATTAAAGGTCATTGATACAGTATATATTGAGGAGTTTTATCCTCATTTTGACATAACACAACACTCACTCATTAGTGAGATCTGATTTTTGCGCCCTACTTGGGTATTTCTTCTCTTTAAGTGAGGCACACTTGTTGAAGGAGGGCATTTCTTGGCATTTTTGGCATTTCTCTTGAAGGAAGGTTTACAACTAGGGTTTACAATGTTATTTCATCATGATATGTAAGTGTTTTTTCTGCAAAACTTCTTGATTGAATGGTTGTAGTCTTATATTCTTGCATTTATTTATAAACTTTGCTGATTTTAAAACCCTAGGGGACAAACACACAAGTAGGTCATTGTCTCATGTCCCCTAAAGGAGAAATTTTCTGCCATTAAAGAAGGAAGGAAGAGGCTAGCCATTGCTACACTCTTATTGCTTCTTCCCCTTGTGCTAGCCATACCTTTAAAAGTCAAGAAGGAGGAGACGTCCCAGGCCTAGGTTATCTACACCTAGGGCCGTCCTGCTTCTAGGGTTTGGTGATAGGGCCTTGCTTTAGCAACACTCTCCCTCACCACACTCTCCTGTCTTGATTTATCTTTTATGCTAGCCGTTTTGCCAAGTTAAACCTAAGGAAGGAGGAAAGAGCATGAGGCCTTGCTTAAGCAACACCGGAGTAAGCCTTTTTCCCCTAGGGTTTTGTTTCTGGGGCCCTGCCATTGCAACACTTCAGAACCCTTCCCTCTAGTCCTTAGCCTTTTTTCCTTCAACCTTTGCGTCCTCCCTTGATTTGACTCCATTTACCCTTAGGCACTGATCTCAGGCCTCCAACGTCGAAGTGATAGTGGTCAAACAAACTCTCAAACTCTTATAAATTGAAACCCTAACTAACTATTAACCCTAATAAGGCTGACGTCATCCTTGGTTATTCCATCTTGACGCAACAAGTTTTCTTTATAGGCAATTAAATGGTGGTTTAAAGCATTTATTGAATAAGTGATTGATTGGACACACTGATTGCTACATCATGTTGGTATTTATTGATGAATTGATATTATTTCATTGTTGCATTAATAAACATTGATCTCATCAATATCTATGGCTTATATATTGATATCGGATAGTTATATGAAGTACCAACCCTTTGAATCATAGCCTGCATATATTAGTCTGTTGCTTTGTTCCGGGCAGGTGTTCTCATTTGGGCCTACACTTCATTATTGGTTGTTTAGCCCGTCTATCTGCTCTTGGTGGTGACCTGTGAAGATGGAATTTCACTTTGACCTTTATACCTTAGCCTCTTCAAAACTCCAGGTTACCGGGGACGTCTCCCCTGGGCCTAACCCCCTAAAGAGAAAGAACCTCCCCATCATGGTGACATTGGGTGGGGCAGGTTCCTGTTGCGCCAGTTTGGCCTCTAGCTTCTAGCCTTTTGACCTAGCTACAAACTGTCTGATAACATTTTGGCGCCGTTGCCAGGGAACACTGAGTCAATTCTCCTCAAAACGACAAATCTTTTCCGTAAGCCTTGCCTCAGAGACCTTTTCTTACAAGCTTACCTGGCGACTCCACTAGGGTGTTTTTCCCCTTTTGTTTGGTAGTTTCAAGTAAACTATTTGGCGACTCCACAAACTAAAAGGAGATTCAACAATCCTCCTTTGTCTTTTAGAAGGAAGCCTCCCTTAAACTCTCCTGTTGTCAAATCACTTTTCGGGAAGAGCCTTCCTTTAAGAATCATGTCTACCTCTCAGACCGCTACAACGAACCCAACCAACAATCAAAGACAATGGTCATCTACCCTTTTCAGGCTGTTAGACATGTCAGCCATACCAGGCTACCCTAGGCAAATGCCACCCAAGTATGAGAAGTGGTTGCCTAAAGTCACCGGTACTGATGCAATCAGTGCCGAAGAGCATATGAGCAACTTTTGGGCATTCTTTCAACTTCACCCCATTAGTGATGATGCTGAAGATTTGGTCATGAAGTTGTTCTCCGCTACTCTCTATGATGCCTCAAGTCGCTGGTACCTAAGCCTTCCCGACGGAAGCATCAAAACCATGGATAGACTTGAAGAGGCCTTTCTCAAAAGATGGAGTATCAAAGAAGACCCTAATATGCTTCTCACACGACTAAATAGCCTTGCTAAGTATGAAAATGAGTCCATTCGGGAGTTTCACACCAGATTCGAGACATTGCTACAAAGAATTCCCGCAAGCCTTCACCCGAAAGATGACTACCTTGTCCATATTTACACCAGATCTTTCAATGGCCGGGTATCTTCTTAGAGACAAAAACCCCCAGTCCATTCAAGAAGCCCAAGAGCTCGCCACCAAGATAGAAGGGAACCTCCTTTCATCTAAAATTGAGCCTTTTGCTAACCTAAGGGGGAGAATAGACACTAAGCAAAAAATAGTACACAATGTTGAGCCTACTTCAGATCTATGTACCAGTATCAACAAGCTACAAGCCTCCATGGACGACATCATAAAGAATCAAGAGGAAATGATGAGCAGGATTGTCAGACTTGAAAAGTCTCAGATCCAAGCACCCAGGTTCCCATACAAAGGACAATTTTAGAAAGGGAACCAATTTTACAAGCCAAAGAATGAACACAAAGTTCCTAATACCTTGGCCCCTACAAACATTGTTGATGAAAATCCTTAGTGCCTGGAGTGCAGTGAAGCACATTGGGAGCATGAATGCCCTTATAATGTTGGCCATCAACAAGTCAACAACATGGATTGTTTCATGGAGTTTCCTTAGATAAATATCATAGATATAGAACATCAAGAAGTCGTGAAGGAAGCAGCCAGAGCAGCAAGGATGGCGGTAATAAACAACCTGGATCAGGAATCACGAGAAAAGCTAAAGAAACAAGAAGTTCAAGTATACAGAAGGAAGAACTCGAAACAACCTGCTGCTGATAAGGCAAAGCCCCCGCCCCTGGAGATACTTCTTCTCAAGACATCCAAGGCTGGTAAGGTTGACCTGAATTTTGACTTTGAAGGGGCGTTATCAAAGATGCATGTAAATGTTCCCCTAAGAGAAGCAATCAAAATCCCATCCATCAAGGAACGCTTTGATACTTTCTTTTCGGGATCAGATGAACCTATGGACCCCCCTATTATGTTGCAAGCTGATCATTTCAGGGTCCAATATGGTGAAATTCCTCCTTTCTTCATGACTTTGACAATGAGCGACAAAAATCTCAACAATTGCATGCTAGATACAGGTGCTGGTGCCAACATGATGTCGCTTAAAGTCATGCAACAAGTGGGTTTGAAGGTCACACGACCTTACATGAATGTATGTGGTTTCGAATCTAAAGCAATACCCACACATGGGGTGGTTGAAAANAGTTTAGAAAACTGATCCTCACTATATTTTTAACACTCTGAGGAATGGGTTTTCTATAACCTCCATTTTTTCTCGGAAATACTCAAATTTTCCCTTTGGCAATCCTTTAGTGAGAATGTCTGCAACTTGTTCTTTAGTAGAGATGTACTGAAGCTTTACTGCCCCTTTCTGTGCTCTGTCCCTGATGAAGTGATATCTGATTTCAATGTGTTTGGATCTATCATAAAATACTGGATTATCAGGTAACTTAATACAATTCTGATTATCACAGTATATTGTAGCGGGATCCAACTTTGTGTCAAAAAGATCTACAAGAATTTTTCGAAGCCAAATGGCCTCACAACTTGCTTGACCAGCTGCCATGTACTCGGCTTCTGCTGAACTGAGGGAAATTGATCTTTGTTTTCTATTGTACCAAGAGATCATGCCCAATCCCAGATTGAAGCAGCATCCAGAGGTACTCTTCCTATCAATTGTACTTCCAGCCCAATCTGAATCGGAATAACCCACTAGTTTGACTTGGTCTCCCTGTAAATACTGAAGCCAGTATTCTATGGTACCCTTCAGAGATCTCAAGATATGTTTTGCTGCAATCCAATGTACTCTCCTGGGATCCACCATGTGTTCACTGAGTGTGTTGACAGCAAAACATATATCAGGTCTAGTATTAGTCAAATACATCAAACATCCATTTAATTGTCTATAAATGGTAGGATTCGCCTTCTCTGACTCAGAGGAATTTAGTTTCTTGAGATTAGTAATCATGGGAGTGGCCATGGGTTTACAGTCCTCCATCCCAAATCTTTTAAGAATCTCAACTATATACTTTCCTTGACCAAGGAAAGCTTCACCCTTTTGTTGCCAGATCTCTAGCCCAAGAAAATAGGGAATTGGGCCCAGATCTTTCATCTCAAATTCTTCAGCCAGATCTTGCTTGCAAGTTGTGATTAGAGTTTCTGCTCCTGTTAGAAAGAGACCATCTACATAAAGTACAAGAATGAGAATGTCCCCTTTTCTTATGAGAATGCATAGATTTGAGTCGGCATCACTCTTGACAAATCCAATGCTTTGCAAGTAGTTGTCTATTCTAGAGTACCAAGTTATGGGTGCTTGTTTGAGGCCATATAGGGCCTTCTTTAGTAGACAGACATGACTTGCTCTGTCATGGACTTCAAACCCCTATGGTTGTTCCAAATAGACTTCCTCCTCAATCTTCCCATTGAGAAATGCATTTTTAATATCCATTTGATGTATTTTCCACCCCATCTGAGTGGCAATAGAAATAATTGCACGAGTAGAGGTGTAACGAGCTACTGGGGAAAATGTCTCTTCATAATCCACTCCTTTCTAAGAGAAAGCCCAAGCAACAAATCTGGCCTTATATTTGTCGATGCTTCCATCTGCTGCATGCTTTATCTTATATATCCATTTGGAGCTGATTACTGATTTGTCCTTTGGTCTGGGTACTATTTCCCACACATCATTCTTTATTATGGAGGTATATAAATATTCCTCCATCATAGAATCCCTCCATGCTTTCTTGTCAATAGCTTCTTCAAAGCAAGTTGGTTCGGATTTGATCATACTACTCATGAGAGCAGCATATCTTGAATAACTCTAAGGAGGTATGCTTGTCCTGACTAAGGTCTTTGATGACTTTACTTGTTCACTGGCTTCCTTCAACAACTGTTCAGCCCACTTTGGTTTCCTTTTCCTTGAGAGGGTTGGTTGTTCTTCCTCTTGTTGACCCTCTGAGGGGAGATCTGCCTCTTTTGGTGAGGGTTCCTCTTCTAGATTGGGAACTTTTGTTTCCAAAATGTCCCTATCTTGACATGATTTTCGAAGGGCTCTTTCTTCTTCAAATTTTATGTCTCTACATATTACAGTCTTCTTGGTGGAAGGAATGTATATCCTGTAGGATTTGGAAGTCTCACTATATCCTACCAAGATTCCCTTCTCTGTTGTAGTATCTAACTTCATTCTTTTCTCAGCAAGAATATGGCAGTAGGCAACACAGCCAAAGATGCGAAGATGACTGATGATTGGTTTCTTCCCGGTGAATGCTTCTTGAGGCATTACATTTCCAAGCACTTTATGAGGGCTTCTGTTTTGAAGATACACAACAATGTTACACGCTTCTACCCAAAGGAACTTAGGAAGATTCCGATCATGCAGCATTGCCTTTACTACACCAACAATGGCTATATTCTTTCTCTCTGAAACCCCATTCTATTGAGGGGTATAAGGGACTGTCAGCTCTCTTTTGATCTCAGTTTCAGTGCAAAATTCCTTGAAGGCATACAATGTGCATTCCCCCCCATTATCAGATCTGAGGGATTTTATCCTTTTTCCTATTTGATTTTCAACAAAAACTTTGAATTCCTGAAATCTCTTGAGCACCTCTTCTGAGGTTTTTCCTATCAAGAAATAAATCCAAGTTTTTCTAGAAAATTCATCTATGAAGGTGATGTAGTATCTAAATTTCCCTCCTACAGACAATGAAGACATGGGGCCACCGATATCAATATGAATCAAATCCAGGATGCCCTTGGACCTAGAATCTCTCTTGGGGAAGGGTGCCCTTACATATTTACCTAGAGCACACCCCTTACACACTTCATGGTGTTCTATGGTGAAAGAGGGCATTTTGGTCACAATCTTACCAGAATTTTGAGAGCTCTGTGTCCAAGATGGGCCACACGCTTGTGCCATAACTCACAGTCTCTGGTGTTGTTACTGCTTGTTAGGGCATAATGAGAGTCAAACTGTAATTTATACAGTTTGTCCTTTCTTACTCCAAGGGCTTGTTCAGATCCCTCACTCGGACCTTTTGGTTTAATGTAAGCCCTTCGATCCTTGAAGAAAACTTCATAACTCTTGTCTTCTAGGGCAGAGATTGAGACCAGACTCTTCTTTAGTCCCATAACATAGAGGACATTTGAAAGATAAAGGGGTTTACCGGACTCCCTCTGAGATTTTATAGTTCCAATTCCTTTTGGATGATAAGCATAATCATCACCAAGCAAAATCTCAAACCCAAATTCCTTTTCGCTCAGACTGTTGAAGTAGTGTTTGTGACCAGTCATATGACTGGATGCTCCATTGTCTATGTACCAAACATCATTGGCTCGAGTGGAAGAGAGACAAGTTGTGCAGACATCTTCTACCATTTATCTTTCCTTTGCTGAGGGTTGTTCGATTTGACCCTGCTCTGATACCATGTAAAACTTAAAAGAAAAATATGCATACACTGAACATAACAGAATAGCCACTCTCTTTACACAAGATAAATAAAGAAATTTTATTACATTCAAATTGAAATACAATGCAAGCAAAGCCTCTTACAGCCCTTTTCTTTGGTGTACAGATCTATACTTCTATGCACAGTACGGACTGGTTATGGCTGTACGGATCGACCTTTTACTGCTATGTACATCTAAGATAAACAATATAACGATTTCCTCTTGACCAAGATGGTTATGGCCCTAGCTTGGCCTTTCCTTTTGATGCCTTTGTGAATCTGATCAGTCCCTAATCGGTCGTACCCGGTATGGATTGTACAAAGCCGTACGAGCTCCTCTTCCTCCTTGCCCACCTTGCTCGAGTCCTCTTCTTTCTAACTTAGGTATTTTTTGCCTTGTTTTCCTTTTAACTTCAACTAAAGTTCATGTGGGCCCTAGTTAAACGATCCCAGCCATTAGATCTTTGACTAGATCAATGGATTGGACTTATTCTCTTGTTGAGACAACTTATGCTTTCACTTTTTGTAGTTTAGAAAACTAATCCTCACTATATTTTAAACGGAGATGACACTTCAATCACTTTTTCTTTAGAGAATGAGGGTGAAACCTCAGATTTTACTCCCCTTAAGAGCAATGTTGTACACTGGCCTCTTTGTGAACTTGTGCCTCCTCTACAAACCAATTCCATCCAATCATGAATTGGATCATATTTAAGTGTACTCCCAACATAATTGGTAGGACCATCATACCCCACACTATCAAATGGATTAGCTATATGTACTATCTAAGTTCACTGGTTGTCACTGTAAAGTGGGATCACATCTTCTCTATTGTTGGACAATTCTTCCTAGACCTGCTCCTCATTATGGCTTTCATCTGAAATATCTTCCTCATGAGCCACTTTCCTAATGAAATCAACAACATGAGGAACATTTGCACCATGCTCATTGCTCAGGACTCTTATCAACCTTCCCGACTACTTCAAAAGGTCTTTCATCAGGTTCTGAAAGGAAAGGAATAAAAAAAGGCATGCTAGAGGCATCATCCTTATCATCAACCGCTTCATCATCAAAATCATCATCCAAATAATATTTCCACCAATAATCCCTAAATTTTACCTAAAAAGTCTATAATGAATCAACATTATCTTCAAGTAATGTTTTATACCAAACATGTGCATCATCAACCAGAGAGAACAGAAAAAGATTCATCAACACATATTCAAGGAGACCATCAAAATCTCAATAAAACTATAAAAAGCTCGGAGATGTTGATTAGCTAAAACATTGGTTTAACCACGAAACTTTGGAAGATCCTCACTCCATGAACTTCCACTAGGGACTTGTAACGTCCCCAGCCCCCAAGCTGGGCCATGCCACACAAAAAAAAAATCGAGAATACCATCTAATAACTAAATGCCCGGCATATGAACACAATTATGTAGTTCCACTGCTTATAATCCATGCATGTATATACAATTTCAGCAAAACATAATTAAACATAAATAACACATGATATACATCATAATAACACATAAAAGACACTTATCTTTTAATTAAAATCACTGACAGGCTAGACCTTAGACATTCCTCCTAGTCGTAGACTCTGTTGTTCATATACTCTCAACAGCATGTCACCCCTGAGTTGGGGTTATGACTACACCAAGGCAAAGGCTTCCTAAGCCAAATTAAGGTCTAACAGACAGCACAATAAAACACAGACCCAGGTGCCAACTCCAACAACAATCTCCAGTTCACAGCCTCTCATTCCCCACAGTGTGCCCCACCCAAGAAGTGTACCCCTTCTTTGCTCAACAGTCCTTCAACTATTCCACTTCCCTTCCAAGGCTTCAACAACAAGCCAACCAGGAAGTCTCGTAGCTCTATGGCACCTGGAACATAAGGTTTCTCAAGGAGTTCAACACTCACTAGCCCAACACACAGGGAAACCTATTCCCCAACAATTCTCTCACCTAAAGAGAATGTTCCACAGGCTTGACAACCTACTTCTTCAACACAAACCATCAAGGATTTATTGGGTAACAATCAGCTTCATCTTATCCTCTCTAGCCAAGGTACGGATGATGGATTCCAATGATTGAGTGAATGATGGAATGAATGATAATTACACTAGATTCCCAACAATATATTTGCATGTTCCTAGCTTGACACTTGTCACTCTAGGAACTGCCTTTGACTCCACTTGGTGATTAGTTCCCAACCTTTAGGAACTTGGGATAAAATTATATCAAATGACTTAGGACTTAGGAATAATATTATTTTATTCCTTGGCTTAAGCCCCTTTTCTTAGGCCCTTAGCCCCCCTTTCCCTCTCGTGGAGTCATAACCCCCCATTCTCTTTTGTCTGACTTGGTCTGCAACAATGATGTATTTTATTAATATAATCAAGTGTGATTACATATTACATTTGTTAGGCTCGCTGGCCTTTCAACTCATAGGCTCCCTGGCCTAAATCACACAGGCACTCTGGCCTCAAACATATATATACAAAGGCACTCTGGCCCAAAACATCCTAGCTCACCAGCCTATAAAACATATGTACATTTACAATTGGGGTTCAGCCTAGGGTATTACAGGACTGGATTAGGATACCCATGTATCCGAGAAAAGGCAAGTGGAGGATACAGTCTCCAACGAAATATCATTATTTCAGTGAACCATATCCCTCAAAATGGAGTCGCCGTGTGAGGTCTCATAATCAACAACTGCAGACTGAACTCACCAAAATAATTGGGAACTAGTGTTTGTCCCCATTAGAGTCGCCAGGTGAAATTAAGAATATAATCAAATAATAAAACTCACCACTGTCGTTGTAAATAACCAAAGACTTGACAAAATCCCTGCCAACAACACCAATTTGTTATCACACAGATTTGCACTGGAAAACCTACACAATAACTCTAGACAACTAACCATGTCACTGTTGGATGACTCTCCATTTGGACTGGTGCTTTTCCAATCTAAGGGGGTTGTCCCTAGCGTTTGTATGTTGTTAGCAAACTAATAAATCTGTGTAAATAATCCAACCAATCAGCACACAAACAC
>SNQJ01S0059148.1:97001-116994 GCA_010110895.2 Picea sitchensis | reverse complement strand
TAAAATATTGAGCAGAAAGTACATGACTGTTTGCTGTCCTAAAACAGCAAAAGAAGACAGCCAAACAGTTGAAACTTAGAGCCATACTAAGGTCAAGGACAGACCTTAGATGGCAGCCTCATAGGACCTCAGAATTTCAACACCCTACTCGATATGTGTAGCAGAAAATACGAGCTATCTCTCAAGCACTCGGGCATGTCTACCCATGGTGCGCCTCCTTTCTATCATTCGAATTGATGAATACGATAGACTGCTCGGTAACATGTTTTATTATTCCTCTCTTCTTCGATTAGGGTTAGTGTGTGGGCCCTCAGATCGTGGAAGATCCCAACCATTGGATCCTCTTCTAGATCAATGGATGGGACTTGTTTCTTTATCGACATAGCTTAAGGTTTAAATTTTTACCCCTTTTCCTCACTAATACTCAACATTTGTGCATTTAATTGCATATTTTAAGAGTTTATGACAGCAAGAAACAACTTAGGGACACCCCCCCGAGGTTGGCACGCACCAGCCCAAACGAAGAGGAGGTTTTCCAGTGACACTAAGGGCATTCTCTCCTAGAATTAGCCTATTTTACCTGCTAATGTTTACTGTATTTCAGATCTGATTTAGGGTCAAAAAGTGTGCTAAAAACGTCAAAGAAGTAGGAAGATGTCATAAAGTCTCAATTCAAATACAAGAACTGGAAATACAAACAGGACTCTATGCTCTACTGCTCGAAGAGATGGATATGGTGCTATGTGCGGAATGGTTGATGCAGTTGGGAAGTTATATCACAAACCTTGAAGAACAATTCATGGAGTTTAATTGGCAAGGTCAACACTATAAATTATATGGTGTTGAAGGTTCTTAAAAATAATCGATTACAATTAATAAATAGGGAGCAAGAATCACAATAAAACATACAACAACAAAAGAAAGAGAAATATATTGCTAGGAAGCATAAAGCTTCCATGTTAAACAATTGGGTCAAAAGACTTCAGACTATGATGCACATTGCAAACAATACAAAGGAACCTCACCAACAGTCAAGGCATGAATGAAGTCAAACTCCTAAAAACAAATAAACTTCATTTCACCACAGAGTCATGCTCAACTAGAGAGAATCATATTTACTATGCTTTGTGGACAAAGCAATCGTTAAGAGGGTGGCAATGTTATAAACATAATAAATAATAATGATGATGATGCAATTAATTTAATGAAAAGTCAACGGGCACATATCCCCTCACCTCGTTACTATTCAATGTATATAAGTAGACCGTCATGAGGCCTATTGTAACATCATTGATTCATTCATGCTATGAATCATTTATTATTCAATATATATATTCAGAATATTCTATTGTCATCAAGTAATAAACAAGGACTGTTTACTACACTCATATAGCTTTTTAGCATTCCTTTGGTGATTCTTATGAGCATGAGCATCTACCAGTATTTTGAGAAAGAGGTGCATTTTGTTGTTGTTCATTGTCAAATGGCAGGAAGACAAGCACCTGCATGAAGCCAAGTGTGGGAGGTGGGGCTGCCACCTCTCCCAAAGCTCTCACAACTCGCCACACAAGAGGATTAGGTGGAGAAGGAGTCGCCACCTTTCAAATGTTTGGTGAGCTTTCAGAGCTTTGGGAGAGGTGGCAGCCCCACCTCCCACACTTGGCATTCTATTTCCCTCCAAGTGGTGTGCCCTCCCTCCTTGGGAAGTGCGCCCCTCCTCCTATATAAAGAAGCTCTCTCCTCATAGCAATCTAGTTAGAGTTTTGTGAAGGATTGCTATTGCATTGTATCATTCTTGAATTGGAATAAAGAAGGCTTTGGAGGCAAATTTGGTGTGGATCCATGTGTGGTTGTTTATTGTCATGTGCAAATTTATGAGGTGATATTGTTTTATTTCATTTGTTTATGCAATTTTGTTGAAGTTGGCCTTCGTAAGAGTACTATTACTCATGAAGGATAGGATTATTAATCTTGCTCGATTGCTTATTCCTATTGATTATCTATTTTAGAGATTTTAATGTGCATTTTATGTTTTTCTTAACTAATGTGCCATTGAGTCTCTTTTGTAGGTAACACCAAGATCTAACAAGTTTTTTGCAAGTGTTCTGAAGCTTGGGAATCTCATTTTGGAGGATTGGATGAGTTTGCTTGCTTCTACTCTCTCTCTCCAAAATCTTGAAGGACAATAGCCCCTCTTTCCATACCAAGAAGACTCCATTTTTCCCAAGCATTCCAAGGGTTTAAAGGGAATTTCTTCTCATCTCTTTCTCAAACAAAATCTAAAACTTTCTTTTGAGTTGTTTTAAATACTTGCAAAGTAAAGTTTCAGTTTAAAGAAATACCATAAGTTATCTTTTCCTTTGCATAGTAAAAGCGAGTAGATTAGATCTCTCTATCTAGCTTGCAATCTACTTCTAGTTTCAAATTTCTTTGAAAATTTTAAAGGCTAAAGGTAGTTTCAATTTGTAAAGAGTTTTAAAGTAATATCTTGGCATCTTTGTGATATTACTTTCTGTTTTGAGAAAGCAAGTAATATCAGAAAGAAAGGGCCTCTTCTTCCTTGTTTTACTTAGCTATTTGACTTATTTTTTAGTGTATTTTGCTTAGCTAATTTTTTATAATTTTATGTACATGTACTAACATTGTTTTTGCAAGGTCTTCCAATCATTTTTGGGGCATCTTTGCCCAAATTAACTTGATGTTTTTGCAGGTTTAATGAAAGGAAAAAGGGAATTGCTGCCCAATTTTGGAAGTTTTGAAGCCTCAAGAACCCCTTGAAGCACCATATACTTGTATAAATTTTGGAAAAAGATTGTAAATCATTTTTTGATCATCCATAAGGATCCCAAGTCTCTAAAGAGACCATTGTAACCGATATAATAAAATCAGTGAGCCAAAGGAGGCCTCACTTTTCGTTTCCCCCGGGGGGGTGGTCTTGTGTTTTTTGGGACTTTGTGTCTTTAGTTTGCTTTAGTTGTTCTTTTTTTATATAAGTTCTCAAACAAACTCACATCAACTATAAGTTTAAAATAAATCTTCACAGATTAGATTTCATTTTGGAAAGTAATATTGTAATTGCTAGATTAGATTTCCTTTATGCAATTTCAAAGTTGGCAATAAACCATCTACTCAGCTCCTCGAAAGAGGCTGGTCAGTGAAGACTAGTAATTAGAAAACATTTACTTTCAGCAATTTTTATTTCTTGTTTAAAACAAACATTTCCCCTCATCTCCCAGTGTTGTTCCTGACCCTTCAAGTTGCGAGCTTGTCTCGATCTTTTGGGAGTACGTTTCATACATGCTGGGTTGGTCAGTGGTGATAGATTAATAGGGAAATCTCAAAAGAGACTTATTGCTTGGTTTTAAGAACCGCCTAGGGGGAGTGTGCGAAGTTTCACTGAGTACCTCAGGCTTGTTCCCTTCAGTGTTGGACATCCGGCACCTCTAGTGGGCTTGTTGGTGGAACCATTGGGTTTCGGCAAGTTCGCATCAAATCTTTGAGCTAAATGGATAACCTCTCGAGAGGCCAAATCTAGTTTAGTTCAAACAGTTTATTTTCTTGCAATAAAATTTATCTCATTAACCTACCATCAATAAATCTAATAAAATACGCGATCTACATTTCCCAAGATACTTTTAAGGCACTGGTCTCAATTCTACATTTACAAAGCTATATGCTTCAAGCACTTTACTTTCGGTCATTTACTTTGAAGCAATATTTAATTTACTTGCATTTATTATTATCTCAAGTATCCTTTTATGCAAGTATCTTTTATATCTTGTGGTGATTAATTGATCTATGTATGCTTTAGAATAGACTTGCTTTATATATTGGTTAATGCAATAAACTCCTAGAATACTAGTTGCTTAGATTTCAGTTTAAGCCTTAGATTATTTTATTAGGGACTACCCCCCTTGGCTTCGCTAGGAATTGGCCTAGATAGAGGAGTTGAGAATTAGGTGACAACACCTTAACTTTCACTTGCCCCCAAGGACACACCGAGTGGATTGAAGATTTCTTCCACGTCTCCCAGGTGTGTATAAAGGCGGCAACAGTGTTGATTTCCTTGCTTCCATGGATGGATAGCAGTGATGGTCAAAGACAAAGCAGACTGTTATTGTTTAATGGCATCTTAATCTAGTGGCTAGCCTAGCAAGATAAGGGCTCTTGTCCAACTAGAAGGTTGGCAATGGATGCTCGATCTAGTGCGTAGGCTATCAAGAAACCCAACTAATTGCTGCTGTGTTGTTTCTATGGATGCTTCAAGTTTTTAAGCTTTCCTGTACCTAACACACAAGCAAGTGGGTTTGTTGTGGATATTTGTGGATAGACACTAGTGAGATTGAGTCTGTAGTGGGATTATTGTCCTTGCCCTTGACAGTGCATAGCCTCAGCTCTGTGGTGGAAGTCAAGCAAGGATTACCTATGGATGGGTGGCAAATAAATCCTTGGTAACGATTCCACGTGTTCGGGATTATTGTAAGTATTGTTGCTTTTTCGTATGTTGTACTTTGCATATTATGTTGATGCCCTTAATTGAAACACTTACAAGTTGTTCCTTTGGAATTGAAATGCTTTCAATGTCATGTTTGATGTTGCTTCCACATAAGCTTAGAGATGCATTTGGCCTGAGTGACTGCATCTATTTAATTAGCATGCATGTATGGTGCTAAATATGATATTTCAAGGCCATTAGTGTGATCTCAGTCTCCACTGTCCAACAAGGAGGTCAGGCATGCCGTAGACTGGACATAGAGCTTCCAAAATCTGGAGTACAGCAATCACTAGAGAAATTGTGAACCATATCAAAGTTGATTCAGAATTGTTGATCAGAGAATTTGAGTATGATTAAGGTGTGTTAGTGGCCCACTGTCTTAGGGAGGCAGTTGGGTATGCCAATAGTGGATTCAGAGCTGCTAATCAGCGAACTCAGATTGAGGTGTGTCAATGCCCTGCTGTCTCAGGAAGGCTGCACACATACACACATATAATCCAAGGAAATAATGTGGACCATATTATATAATTTCTAACAAAAGAGAGGTTTCCGTTATAATCAAGCACGTTATTACATCAAAGGTGGCTAGGCCACTAATCCAAACGCAGTTGCACTGCCACATCAATGAACCAACAACAGGCATTCAGGTGCAGAGCATGCACGCCCAGTTCTGAACCTGGATTGTCGTAGTGACAACAACTCCATGTCGCCTCTAGACCACAGCCCAATGGATACACACATATATGTAAAGTAAACAGAAAGCATAATATTGGGTGTTTGAAAATGCAGTGAGAATTGCAATGAATATCATCAAAGTACAGCAAATTCAAATCTACAAGAAGAATCAAAGATTTGAATTTGAGCTTAGGGCAGTACTCAGCATACAAAGACATTATAACTTTACCTTTAGCTTCACTTTGAGAAAGCCACACAGTGAGCCCAGCATGAAGGTTCTTCCAATTCTCAGGTCGTGTTGCTGCCCCAAGTGTTCCTCCTAATGTTGCCACAACTACTCGTACATTTCTGTCAATAAAAGAGAAAATAAAGTAATTTCTGATAGTTATCTTGTAAAATACTCTTGACAGATATTGAGATTGCGGTTAAAGGCAGGTTTTCCATACGTGTTAATACTTTCTAGCATTATAGCCTCAGCTTCTGCCACAGAATTTTCTCCCTCATCTATAACCACTGGAAAAAGGATTAACATGTCAATTTTCTAGCAGGTAATCAATAAAAGATAATAAATCACAGAAATCAAACTTGGAGATAATTGCAGAACCTAACATAGAAGTAAGGCACTTACTAGTGGATTGAGAACAAATTTTCACTTGAAATTACTGCAGTCTATAAACACAAATGACTGTGACAAGATCTGAAATAATATGATGTCTCTTAAAAGCTCACAAAAAACGAACAAATTAAAAAGGTGGTCCTATAACTTTTAGTGTTGTCCAAGTGTGCTATGCCAGAACTACCTCTACAGTAAAATAAGCCTTGTGATAAGGTTATGAACATTGCAGTCGATAGAGTTGAAATACTTGGTAGAATGTACTCATTCTGATTTGTCTGATAAAGCTAATAATATTTCTAAAAAATAGATATACTACCATTTGGATTTGAGAGCCTTCTCTCTCAATGATTCCATTACTGTAGATTTTGCAAAGAGCATGGTCCATTATGTCAATATCAATGTTATCAGAACCAAACCGATTTTGCCAAAACCAGCTTGTTCGACTGGGTTTACAGGGGTTGCCGGTTCAAATCAAGGGTCTAAACCAGAAATGGCCGGTTCCATACTGAACTGGCCAGTTTTGTGATGGAACCGGCCTTAAATGCCTGAATGCCTGTCATACAAATGTTTCAAAGCCCACATCCTGTTATGTCAGTGCCTGCCAACCTCTCTCAATTTCAGATAAGATTGAAGAGTGAGTTCATAAGGTGCGATGAAAATGCTCAGACAGTTTCAAGATGTGTTCATTTAAAAATACCAGGCCTAAAATCTATCCCCAATGAAATTGGAAATTTGAAGATTAAGTTAAAAAGAGGTACAAAACCAATCTGATAAAGATCATACAAAATGAACACTAACAATGAAAAAAGGCCAAGGAAAGATGAGGCCAAATGCCTATTTCTGGTGTAAGTAGCACGAGTAAGTCCTGTCATAATAGTCAAGAAGAAAAGCAGAAAGCTGATCCGAGTCAACTTCAGGGCCTTTAATAAGGTCACTAAGAAGGATCCTATCCCAACATGTTTTACTGACAATTTGGAATCTGTTGCAGCTCGAGAAACCTACCTCTTTAGAGATTGGTTTTGCAAATATAAACAAATTATAAATACACAACGTGAATCAATTGAAAACCATCTTTCTGACTGGATGGGACGCTTTCACTAAGGAATGCACTAGCCACATTCTTATATATCATCACAGCAGGATTACAGGATGTCAGGACCTGTTAGCACAAATTTCCACCCTCCAATTGATCTGATATAACCTGTTATTACAACGATGAAAACTTGGCTAATTAAAGGAGTCAAGCCCCAAATTGTCACGGGCTAGACCCCTCTCCGTTTGGGCTAGTGCTTGCTAGCCTCAGGGGGGTGTCCCTAGGCACCCTAGGTACCTTGCTGCTGTCTTTTAAGACTGATTTTCTGCGTGTAAACCCAAAAAACAGCGAGCTGTTTGTCTTGGACAGTGTGTTAAAACTGTCCAAAACAATGGGGAAAATATAGTTTTTCACTTGGAGGGATCCTGCAGGGTTAGCACAATGAATATAGAATAGAAATAGAACAGAAAACTACTCAAAAGATCAATAAAATCACAATGAATAGTTAAGGAGAATGACAAATCAGATTGCAAAATTCACAAAACACCGACAAGAAACAAGGTCAGAACACAAACACTCGATTTCTTTATTGATAGGCTTGCAAGAGGGTTGGTTACACCACAATTGGCAAGTCCACAACCAGTACAATGATCACTTTGCTCAAAGAAGAGTCACTAGACTAAGAGAGAGAAGAACGAGAAAGAAACATTATGCTAGTTGCTGCTAAGAACCGACTAATAACCAATGGACTTCATCCATTATATAGCAGATGAGGGCGCATATCGAAGGGAGAAGAGGAGGTCGCATGAATGAGTAAATAGGCAAGTATGAGTGCATGAGGGAGTAGGAAACCATGCGCACATGTGAGAAAAGCGCAAGTGGAGAAGGAGGGAATGCATGCTCATGAGAACCATGAGTGGGGGTGAGTTAGTGCATGAATGGAATTAGCATGCACATGGAGGAGATGATGAGTGCATGTGTAAGTTTTGAGAACGGCGCATGAAGGATGGTGAGGGAATCCTATGTGGAAGAGGGAATACACGTAAGGACAAGAAAGCAAGGGAGATGTAAGCCATGGCATGCACATGAGGTAAGAGTGGGAGATAACGTAGAAGATTGCATGTTAGGGAGGTGATATCGTTGGGGTTTGGGACCCACGCACTAAATGCAAGTGACATGAGGGATAAGCTTGCATGGCGTAGAGGAAGCATGCACAAGAGGGAGTGTGCATCCGTGAGGGGAGTGGCTCAGGTGGAGTTGAGAAGGTGAAATGGCACACTTGAATGGGTAACGCAAATTAGTGCGTGGAGTTGAGTGGAGATAGCGTAGGGAGAGGATGAATGAGTGTAAGTGGAGGAAGAGCCGACGTGTAAGGGGAAGTACGAGTGGAGGGTGACGTAGAGTATGGCATGGGAAAAACGTAGAGAAGAAATCGCATGGCCAATGAGTGTGAGTTAGAGAGAGAACGTAGACATGTATGGAAGAAAATCATACACTATATTAAGCCTATGCTTTTCTTTTTATTTTGTTAGGGAATGAATATTATATAACATGCATTTTAAAAAGGAGAACGATCGGTATGACTATGGGGGAGAACCTCTTAATTAATAAAGTAAGACTTCAATTTAATAATTAAATAAAGTGATACTTCATTTCAATAAAGGTGGGAAGGTGAGTGGGTTTTAGATTTAGGATAAGGTGAGTGGTACAATTTAAGGGTACGTAGGTTTAGGAGGATAAAGGGGGACAACCCTTTTTAATTTATTAAAGTTATACTTTAATTTAATAATAAAATAAAGTGAAACTTTTATTTAATAAAGGTAGGATAAAGGGGCTAAATGAATGGGTTAGGATAAAGGTGAGTGAGGGTAGAGTGGAAAGGGGAAGTGGGTTTAGGATTAGGATAGGATAGGGTTAGAGCCTAGAGGGTTAAGAGGCATAGGTAAAATGGTTTAGGGACTTTTAATGTACGGAAAGTGGTTTAATGTATGGAAAATGGTTTTATGGTGGGTGAAGAAGAATTAGCAGGAAAAGTTAGCATAATTGGCTAAACTTTCTCCACGAAAAATGCCACCTCACCCTATGCGTCCTAGGTCAAATGATGCCACATAGATGCCACATCTCATTGAAATTCAGCCACATGTCGAAATCTGAGCTTACCACCTAGCACTAGTAGGGATGATGATGACTGCTAAAAATAGAATTTTGCCCAAAACAGTTGCCCAGTCCCAAGAATTTGAAACTTGTCGAAACTAGCCCAAACTCTCCACAAATGATCGGGACGACTAGGGGACCACCATCGTGTGTCTACTGCTAAAAATAGACACTGTTAAAAATAGAAAGTTGTCTGCATGTCCATGACTTTATACTTATCCGATTCGATTTTCGGCAAGGAATCAGAATCGACATGCGAGCCCCGATGCTCAACCTGCTAAAAATAGAAATCTATGACAAATCATCCCGAAAAAAGTCCAAAGGCTCAGAATGCCTCAAGGATCCATAATATGTGCTCAGAATCTAAATCTAGGGCATGAAGCCCAAACTACTAAAAATAGAAAGTTCTTGCATGTCACCCCGAAAAGTGTTATTGGGCCTAGAATCATGCAAGGACCATCCCTATACGCTCAGAACTGCTCCAAACTGTGAAGAGACCCACTCAAACCGTGGCTCCTAAAAAGTAGCAACACCTGTTGTATGTAGACATCTCTCTCAAATGCATGGGAAACCAAGCTAACTCTACCTCTGAACAAAATAACCATGTACCGATCATATACCTGTCTCTGATGGGAACCAACCTCTGCTAGCCATAAGTGCTAAACTCTAGGAGAATCTCAAAATGCCAGCCAAAATAGTCCATGTTGGCTCTTAACCCTCAATATTTTCAAGGGTGAAAATCTAAGGGTTAGCAAGACCTTATTCAGAAGTTTTCAGAGTTCTATTGGAATCACATGGCCATGTTTGGATTCCTTCAGGGCCACCTTAGGAGGTTGTCGATGAAGCTAAAGAAGTTTCATACATTAGGAGTCTCACTTGACCCACTCCAGTGTTAACTCTTGATACCATTTATTCACAATTGTCAACAATATTCCAGGACTTCGTTTAGAAGATTTTGAGATTTACCTGAACCAGAGAGTCCTTATTATCCACCTTAAGAAGTTAAATGAAGCTAGAAAGTCCATGTGAATACCCACACACAAATTGTGGATCACTTAATCGACTCAAGTATTAACTATGGACACTATTATTTAGATGATTACTTGGATAAAATGTGTCAGGAAGAATCAACTATGGACAAGTAAACTGTAAAAAAGTAAACGAAATTCCCATATTTCATCAAGGATTGGGGACAGGAGGACAAAGGGGCATGTTTTGGACACAGCTAGGGAGACACCCCAAATTTCAAGGGATAGCACCAGGAATGGTAGGGACATAGAGGACCACACACAAGGAAAAAACAATAACTATTTTTATTATCAATGTATTATCATTAATCATAGATAAAGAAGTATGATTTCACTCTCTTCATAATTTAGTTCTACTTCGTAAATAAATCAATGAACTTAAAAAAAGTGACATGTGAGGCTAGATTTAACAAAGCTAAATAATTTTGTCAAATCTTTGGATTTCAGTCTCTAATACCAATAATTCTAATATTTAAAAATCCTAAATAAAGCATAAATTTCACTCTGTGCATAAATAATTGTTGCTTGAGTTGAACTAGAGGTTGACCAAGTGGCTTCCTTGGGTCAAAAGCACTTTTTAGTTAGATGAGGCTAGATTTGTCAAAAGTAATTTATTTTGGGGCTTTCATATGAATAAGGGTTTAAGCAATAGTGGGGCCTTCTCACAAATGTGAAAAAATTATAAATAAATAACATTTATTTATATATTGGGGAAAGTTGCCCCAAAATGTAGGGCACGGTTAGACGTCCCTAAGAGGGTAGAGGAATGTCATGACATCCCTATGATAGGGGACATCCTGATGTCCCCATCGAATAGGGGATAATATGAGATAAGATAATTTTATTAATATCCAACAAGTGACCATAAATAGGTCAAAGGGATTGCCAAGTACATCAGAACCAATACACAGTGGGAGTGTGAACGCAACTCCTATAAAATCATATCTAACTTCTAAGGTCCAAGACCTAGAATCTAAAAGATAAAATCTATTATCTAAGGAATAAAAGATACAAATTTGGGAGTCCCAAAGAAGAAAGGATCCCTCTCAAGAACTCGAGAGTTGGGAGAAATGTCTCGACTAGAGGTGCCTGGAGAATGTGCTCAAGATCTAGAGGGTCCAACACCTACTAATGAGGAGGAAGAGAAGTTGCTAACCTTTGAATCTCTATTGGCAATAGGTGGAACTCTTCTATCATCCGAGGCCAAAGTGAAGAAACCCCTAGTAGAGAACTGTCTGGATGAACTAGAAGATCTAGGTATATGTTATAACACGCTGCTTGGAAGAGGCCTCTCTCTGCTAAGATCTAGATGAGTGGGAAGGAGTGTGTCTACCATGAATGGAAGAACAATTATGGGCCCAAACCCGACACTATCACAAGGGTCTCACTAATATAGGCCGAGGGTCTTCCCAAGATTTATTGGATCTGGAAGTGGAATTGTTCTCTACCTACTTCTTGTTGACTCTTTCTATGAGCTCTAAGGAGGTGATCATCCTAGTAGTGTCTGTTGGAGGGGGTTGTTTGAGCATAGATGAACAAAGCCCAAAAGCCGCCCTCATGTATAAATCCAGGCACCACTAATCTGGGTATCTGAAGAAGATGGAGAGGGAGTCCTAGGACTCTCTGAAAAGGAAGTGGTATCAACCTCGAATCTCATAATAGATGGGGCGTCAGAAAATGAAATGCTCCTCCATCTTGGTCTCCTGTAGGTGGTGTTACCCCCCCAGCCTAGGGGTAACTAGAGGAGATCATGTCTCATGGCCCACAATGAAGACAATGATCTCGTTGAAGATGACGATCAACATGTCCACCATAGCAACCCAGCAAGCCCCCATAGTTGTCCTCTTCTACTTTGGACTAGCCAAGCTCATCACATCCAATCAACTCGGTGTATGGGAGATGGTAAGCTAGCGTCACCATGAGGTATGTTAGTCCTTATTTCATACGAAGTGTTGTGCTTAATGTACTAGGCATGTGGATGAGGATTGTTATCCCCTAACCTAGGGATAACTAAAGAGATCATGTCTCGAGGCCCACAGGTTCCAAACATGGAGTGCAGAGAGTCGGATGGCCTAACCATAGCCCCGAAGGGCTCCTCTTTTCTTCAAGTACAGTCCACATATCGCCAGCAGCAGCGTCCATCACACTGGCCTGGTCCTGAAGTGGCAGTGGGTCTTGCTCCATGAGGTAATGAGTCAGGGTATCATGGTATGTATCACTCCGATATTTGAAGCACTTGAACATGTTGTATTGAATCCTTCTTCATTTCCTGACGTTTGCTTGGAAATTATGCTCTTTGCCTTGTTTAAACCTGGGAGGGTGACACGGTGCCCTAGTAAGTTGATTTCCCTTTAGGATGGGTTGCTACTGGGTGGATCTTTGAAGAGTTATCGTCTGTTCCCTCCATACTTACCACTTTCCATCTTTATTCCTTCCATCTCCCCATCTTTTGGGCATTGGGATAGGCTACACTAGGAAGGGTTGTACCTTACCTCGTGGGAAGAAGGGACTAAAGGCCTAGAGGGTAAAAGTAGTTGGCAAGAGTTAAAATCCATTTTGAAACCTTTGAGATGCTTCGCTCAGGGATCCCCGAGAAAGCAGTGAAAAGCTTCTCAGTAAGAAAAGGCGACCCACAAGATAACATGAACACTCAAAGTATTCGTTGATAGATAGGAGGTCTCATCACAAGCTGGCCTGTTATGACCATGAACATGTAGCGGTGTGACATTATCACCTATCTGGTCACCAAGCCAAGGTAGTGGCTCTTGGTTGCATAGCCAAGAGAAAGGGGGTCTCATCACGAGCCGGCCTTCTCATTTCCGTGAAATGTTTTGTGGATGACACTGTCACCTCTAGTCACCAAACCAGGACAGTGGCCCTCAACTATTCCCTTGTAGCACAAAAGAAAAGATCAAAAGAAGAAAGCTAAGAAAGAATAAATGGCAATGAATGGGATAGGAAGCAATTGCATTCATGACAAGGTGCAGCTCACCCTCCACAAAGGCGCCCACAGGTAAGACTCTACATTTCCCTATTATCACATGCACCACATGCCACTTCATACACTTACATGACTTGGATTAGGCTCCACCTGGGAAACACCCTAGACTTAAGGGGGATTAACCCAATAGGACATCCTGAGACCCTTCCCAAACCTAAATTTGGCAAGTTGTATAACGTCTTTGAGCATTTGTTTGGTTTAGGGGGCTTTGATGCACATGTTTGGGTAGTTTGATTATTGGATGTGATTTACTTGCTATGATACTAGTGACTCATGGACCCCTGGAGGGCGTACCTATTTGTCTTTGTAGGACCTTTCCCGGTGGATAGGTATTCATGAGGAGATGACCAGTTCGAACCTTCATGAGGGCTTGAAGCCCATGGATGGATGTTGAGACCCCGAGCTTGGGGCATGACACTGATGACCAGCTTGTGTGATACAAGAAGAGGTCGTTGCCTTTGGAGGCACTCTAGCAGGCCTGGGGGGGGGATTCCGCACTCCATGCACCAGGATGCTACCCTTTGGAGGCTGAGACACCATCCTTCTAGTCCAAGACGACAAGGTTCCTTAAAGATGATGGTAGCACGTGTGGACAAAGATTGAGGGCTTTGGAGGACTAGCGCCATGTTCTTGCAGCCTAAAGTCCCCTTGAGGAGACCTAACGTCACCCTAGAAGGGTTGACATCACCTTGTTTAGGGTTATTATATGTAAATTTATTTAATTTGTAAATTAAGGACAGAATTGTTGAGGTCGGCCCTGTATTTTAAAATAAATTTAATTTTAGGCCAAATTTTGGTATAAATACACAAAAATGACATTCATTTTCATCATAACTCACCTCTCACAAGAGGGGGACTGAAATTGGCACCCTTTTTGGGCACTCGGCTGAAATTTTGAAGCACACTTGGTTGGAGACTTGTTTGGATGCATTTTTGGATCATTTCTTGGTGGAATTTTGGCAAATCTAGGGTTTTTTATGCTTGATTATTCTTGGTGAAGTAAGTAAATCTGCAATTTTCATTTCATGATAAATGTTTATGGTATGTTTACTTGTTCATATTTAAGATTATGAAATTGCTTGCTTGAAAACCCTAGGAGTAAGAAACATAAGGTGTTTCTTTCTTGCTCTTTGTTTTGCTAATTTTGCCTAAGAAGATCTTGTCTAGACAAACTTCTAGAGCCCTAGAGTGCTAGCACTTTAGAAGTTTTGTCTAGTTCTTATTGCATTAAATATATTTCAAGAGTCTAAGGATAGGAGAAATCACTAGGGCCTAGAAGTGCCTACACCCTAGTTGAATCTTCTCTTTGGGGCTTGGTGCTTGAGAACTTAAGGTGCTACTTCTCAAGCTTCCACCTTGTTATCTCTTAGACAAGTACAATCATTTTTATTTCTCCAAGTTATTGTGCTGATATAATTGACTCCATAAGCCCTAAAAGGCACTAGTTCTTGCTTCTCTCTTGTTGAAGGATTGATCAAACACTCAAACAGTTTTCTCTCAAGCTTTTACTAACTAATACTAACACTAACTTAGCATAAAACACTAACTTGCTGTTGTTATAAACGTTTACTACAGCCATCTAAAAGCAGCAAATTTTCTGCATAATTCATATTATTTTCCAGCTAATCACTTCAGAATTTGTTCATGACAAGCTATTATCATTCTATACATTAAATGCTATATTTTCATTGTCTTTTTGAGCATTTCTGAAGAATATTTCTTGCAGTTGTTATACATTACTAAATGTTGTTGTAAACTTGTCTATTACTGCAGTTTTATATCAACTAGCATATGTTTCACTAGTTTATTATCTTATTGAAGCATTAATATCATTTGTGTACTTGACGCTACCATATATATGCTTGTTGTCTTGTTCCGGGCCGTACACTTCATCTTCTACACTTGCTTCATCCCTTTGAGACATAAACTTTGTGATATCTTTGACTTAAGTGACCAGTGAGAGGGGGGTTGATCTTTACATCTTTGCTTCATTTCACCAACCCTTTAGGTCACTAGGGACATCTCCCTTGGGGTAGTTTTATTTTACTCCTAAACAGAAAGGGGTTTCCTGTTAAGGTGACAGTGATAGGTCACCCTTTGTTATGCTAATCTTGTTTCACTTGCCTTGGGCTTTGGGCAAGTACAGATTGTGCGATAACAAGGATCATTGGTTGAAGTCGGAGAATGGATCCTAAGCTCAAGAAGTTATGTTTGTTTCATTGTTTCACCTTGGTGGTCAGCATATGTGCCCTAGTGCCATGTTGTCACCCCCAAGGAAAAGGGGTACTACTGGGGGGCCCTCACAAGGGTAACGTTCTATTGCCCCGCCATACTTAACACTTACCATCCCGGATCCTATCATAGTGTACTAAACTTCGGCAATGGGTCATGATTCATTCTCTCATGAGTCATGAGAAGAGAAGCTAAAGGCCTAGAGGTTGATTGTAGTTGCTAGCAAAAGAACGATAAGAAAGGATAATGCTAAAGAAAGAAAGAGAAAATAGCAAAGGACTCTCAAAAGCCAGTCCATACTTGAGGTCTACCCTTTTCGCGTTCACCCCAGTCCCAAGCAGTGATGCTATAGCTTGAAACCTTATAGAGGGGACTTGCAAATATGATAAGAGGACAAATAAAAAGGCAGATTAAGGGGTTTGGAAAAATGTAGCGCTTAGAAAGTGGTAACTCAAGAGCAAGCGCACCCTCCACAAAGGCACTCATAGAAATGGATTAAATGACACCATAAGCCATAAAGTAACCCCAACACGTACCACTATCACACTTACTCTTGAAGGGTTCTTTCTCTCACTTTTTCCCCCGAGACATATCCTTCTACTTGGGTCTTTTCTTTCATTGTTTTGGTTGGCCCACCTAATAGGGTCAGATGAAGGTCCTCCCATATTCAAACTCACCAACTTACATAAAGTCCTGAGCTAATGTGAAATTTGACGCGAATACTTGATGTGAATTATTTATGTGACTTATATCTTAAGTAACATCTTACTTTGTATGATCTAAGGACTGGTATCTCTTATGAACATTGGCTTTACTTGATCTCGTGCTTTTTTTTATTTGGATGCACCTGACATGGTACTTTGAAGGATGCCCCAGGATTTCACACAGGACGTTGTGCCTTTATTGCAGGATATGGCACGTGTGATGCAAAGCATTGAGTCACCCAGTGGCTTGACACTAGCTCTCACGTCTTCTGGGCCTTGGACGATGGACAGATGGGCTTGATTTCGACAGATATGGTCATGGTGGCACAAAGATGGGCAGGAAGCCCACACCTTGGGCTCTACACCACAGAGACTATCATGCAATGGATGGAGGACGTTGCACAAGAAGATGATTAGATGACACACACCCTTCTCCTCCTTGGACATCGTCCTTTAAACCTTGGACATTGGGCATTTAGATGATGACATCATGCAAGGGTTTGATGGAGATGATGAGGTTTATTGCCACTTGGACACCACATGATTACTTGAGATGTGGCATAGCATCCTTCCACCATGCTTGCACCTCAAACGATGCCACGTGGCCTTTGGAGGCCTTCTCCATGCCCTTGGGGACTTGACGTCACCACATGTGTGACCATAGCATTTATTGTATTTTGTTTTATCATTGTAGAGGCTATCACAAGAGGTCGGCCTCACTTGTAACATGAATTATTGAATTTTGTGGACAATTGAGTGCTAGGATTTCCTTATAAATAAGACTAGCGCTCCAACTCATTTTCATCATCACTTCACTCCTCACACTTGTGTGGGAGAGCTCTAAAAAGTTTCGCTCTACTCTATTTGGCTTCTTGGATCTAGTGCGCACCTCTTGGAGAAGGATTATTTTGTGGATGCTTGCATTTCTTGGATGATATCTTGTTGCAACTAGGGTTTTCTTGGCATAGCGACTTGGATGAGTAAGTAATTTGCTTAAAGTTAATGTGTTTGCTCATGATATAATGTAATAATTACTATTCTTGTTGCATGTTACTTTGCTTTAGTAGATCCTAGGAAGGAGACATAAAGGTTTCTCTCCTTATACACTTTTGTTTGTCCAAGTTTTGTTTAAGGCATTAAGAGATCTAGTCTCTTGCTAGGGTTCAAAGACCTAGGGCCCAAGAGAGGTTGCACCTTAGGGTTTTGATCCTTGACCTAGGTTATCTAGAAGAGGGAAAATGGCATCTAGGGCCCAAGACAAGTTGCACCCTAGAAATCGTTTTCTTGCAAGTTTTAGCCCTAAGGCCCAAGAGAGGTTGCACCTTAGGGTTGGACTTCATCCTTCTTGAGTATCTAGTTCATTCTTCAAGTGTTGCATGCTTGACTCCATAAGCCCTAGAAAGACAACGACACTAGTCTAGAGTTTTCTTTGTGGTGAAATACTCTTAGAATTACTACTCTCTCTTAAAACCCTTTCTTAAATTATATGTGACATCACTAGCAGGTTAATTTTACTCTAACATTGTGCAAATCACTTGTTTACTTGCTGCTGTCATAAATTGTTTGCTACAGCCATTAGGGCTGCAGATTTTTGCTGCAAATTCACTTAATATTGTGGCAAAACTTGCCCAGAAAATTGTTCTAGCAATTGGATATCATTGCTCATGTTATAAGCTAAATTTAGGGAGTCAATTGCTAATTTTCTGGGTTGTATTTCGTGTTGCTATAATAAATCTTTCATTGCTGATATAAACCGGTTGACTGCTGCAAATTTACAACAGCAATAGGTTTTACTTGTCATCTAGTGTCCAGTGGTGATTATTATGCTATGTAACTTGGTAATTGATGATTTTATGCATTGAAATGTTTATTATCTCGTACAGGGTGCCCAATTACCTTGTTTCAACCAACTTGATCCTTCACCTTTCCCTAGACCTAGATTGACCATCTAAGTGACCAAGATAAGGGGCTATAGGCTTGGCTAATCTTGCTATTTGATCCCTTGAAGTCACTAGGGAAGCCTCCCTTGTGTTGGACCTTTCTCCTTCACTAAAATGAGGGGAATATTTGCTTAGGTGATAGTGGTGGATATTTCTTATTGTTACACAAGATAGGTATCTTGTGGAGGCTTTGCACAAATACAAATCATGTGATAACAGGTGGCAAAGTCGACAAGCCCTCTCCACTCATGGAATATGGTAATCGGCTTCCACCCGAAGCAAATGAGAACCAACCCAAAACTAGCCAAGAGGGATCCTGAGGGTGTGTATCCAGTGGTGAAGTGTATAGGCTCTTTGGGCAATGAGATCATCCCTCATCTTTATGAAATGCTCTGCATAGGTCATCTTGGGCACGCATTCCCAGATCGAAGGTACAGTTGGCTGCATTCCCAAATCAAGTGTTATGCATAGATATAGTAGTGGTAGAGGTGCCCAAGTCATGGGGTATGATACTATACAGATGGATCTATCCTATGCTACTATACCTATGGCACATGACCAATTTGTTAGGTTGCACCATGAATCAAGGGTGATGTTCAATGTGAATTACCTAATCGAGAGTTGGGAAATGCAATTTGTGAGGAGATGAATTTAAGCAATTACATGATTCTGTTAGAGGGAGAACTTGCTAGTGCAATGTTTGGTTAAAAGCTTTCTTCTTCTTCCAAACAAGTATAATCTTCCAATCTATCTTCACTTGTAGAGCAAGATTTGGACCATGAGATACTCATTTTTCTCAGTAATTGCATTGACGATGATGGAGTAGTGGCTTTACAAGGTGAAGAGGGGCTGTTGTTTCATGATGGGGATAATATTTGCAGCAAAGAGAGGTTCAGCACAGTTGTTGTTTTTTAGAACAGCAAGAGGAAAAGATCCTAACAACTGCTGTTTTTTCTGAACAGCAGGGACAGCACAAGGAATTAGGGGTCATGACACCTTCCAAGCATGTTGTTGCATTGGATTTTGCACATGAGGAATCTTGGGCCAATGTTGACCCATATGAGAGGTGTTATCGCACAATTTGTACTTGCCCAAAACCCAAGGCAAGTGGATACAAAGTTGGCGTAACTAGGAGTGACCTATCACTGTCACCTTAATAGAAAACCCCTTTCTATTTTGGAGTATGTCAAGACTACCCCAGGGGAGACGTCCCAGGTGACCTGAGGGTTTGAGAAGGCTAAGGCAAATGATATAAGAAAGTCCCTCCCCTCTCACAGGTCACTCAAAAAAGGTCATTGTGTCTTATTAGAGATGAAGCAAAAGAGTAATGTTGTGTACCTGCCCATAACAAGACAACAAAGAGAAAAAAAGGCACTTTCCAAGTACCAAAATGATATCAATGCTTCATAAGACAATGAAATTTAAAAAAATTGACTGCCTGATATGAAATTGCAGCAGTATAACAGTTTATAACAGCAATGATAGATTTGTAACAGCCACAATAATTATGCTTCAAAATGCTTGATAAAAGACTATAAATGATAGATTTAACTATGCCAATTGATACTCGATAGTCACAAGCAAGTTTAGCAAGATCTATCTAGCATAAGATGTCACTTCTAAGGTGAGATTGCTGTTGTAAGATGGATGTAGCAATCTTTTGCAACAGCAGCAAGTTAATCACTAAAATAGGATAGCCTAGGTTTAGTAGAAGTTAGTAGGTGTTCAAAAGAAGATGTTCTGAAAATTGTTTGATCAATCAACACTTGTAGTGGGTAGACTAGTGCCTTCTAGGGTAATGGAGTCAATGATAGCAGCAGCAACTCTTAGAGGAGAATAGCAATGATAATACTTAGTCAAATGAGATGGAGAGGATGAGAGAGGTATTGGTAGCCCAAGGCCTCAAACATCCAAGTCCTGGAGATAATTTGCTAGAAAGTAATAAAAATTAGGCCCTAGCGATTTCTCTTTTCCTTAGACAATTTGAGATAAAATATGCAATAGGCAATGAAGTAGGGTTACTAGAGTGCTACAATGGTAGGGCTCTAGTATCTACTTCTAGATAGGTGTTTTTCAAGAAATCTTAGCAAGTGGAAGATTATAGAGAAAAAGATA
>SNQJ01S0059148.1:52466-66798 GCA_010110895.2 Picea sitchensis | reverse complement strand
TTTTCATTCGATTGCATTGTGAGTTGTCTTCTCATTAGCTAATCTCTATTATCCCATTGATCCACACCTTCATTGTTCATGATTTCTTAAGTTACCAAGCATCCTTAGCCTACAACCCTAAGGAGTTTCTTGGAGTGATAACACCATCGACAACAGTATCCATCACATCGGTCTGGTCCTGAAATGGCAATGAATCTTTCTCCATGAGGTAATAAGTCTGGGTATCATGGTATGTATCGCTCTGATTTTTAAAACATTTAAACATGTTGCATTGAATCTTTCTAGATTTCATAACGTTTCCTTGACTTTATGCTCTTTGCCTTGTTCAAACCTAGGAGGGTCACACGGTGCCCTAGTAAGTTGGTTTCCCTTTAGGATAGGTCGTTACCTAATGGATCTCTGAAGAGTCATTCTCGTTCCCTCCATACTTACCATTTTTCATCTTTATGCCCTCCATCTATCAACATTTTTGGGCATTGGGGAAAGCTCCACTTGGAAAGGGTTGTACCTTACCTCATGGGAAGAAGGGGCTAAAAGCCAGGGGGCAATGGAGCTGGAAAAAGTTAAGAGCTGAATTTAAACCTTCGAGATGGTTCTCCTAGGGATCCCCAAGAAAGCATTGAAACGTTTCTCAGCAAGAAAAGGGGACCCACATATGAATAAAACACTCAAGGCATTTGTTAGTGGATAGGAGGTCTCATCATGAGCCGGCCTATCATGACCATGAACATGTAGCAGTATGACACTACCACCCAACTGGTCACCAAGCTAGGGTAGTGGCTCTTGGTTGCATGGCCAAGAGAAAGGGGGTCTCATCACAAGCCAGCCTTCTCATTTCTATGAAATGTTTGTGGGTGTCACTACCACTAGCTGGTCACCAAGCCAGGGCAGTGGCCATCAACTCTTTCCTTGTAGCATGAAGAAAGAAAGCTAAAAGAAGAAAGCAAAGATAAAAAGAATAAATGGCAATCAATGGGCTTGGAAACATTTGCATCCATGACAAGGTGCAACTCACCCTCAACAAAGGCACCCATAGGTGAGTGTTACATTTCCCTCCTATCACATGCACCCCATGCCCAAAGGTTTTCCCCTCACCACCTCATACACTTGCATGATTTGGATCAAGCTCCACTAGGGAAATGACCTTGACTTGAGGGAGACTGGCCCAATAGGACACCCTAAGACCATTCCAAACCCTAGACTTGTCAAGTCGCATAACATTTTGAGCATTTGTTTGGGTTTAGGGGGGTTTAATGCACATGTTTGGGCATTTTAATTATTAAATGTGATTTATGTATTATGATGCCTATGACTTATGGACCCCTGGAGGGCGTACTTATTGTCTTTGCAGGACCTTACCCGGTGAACAGGTACATGGAGAGATGACTAGCTCGAACCTTCATGAGGGCTCAAATCCCATTTGATGGATGTTGAGACCTCAGCCAGGGGGCAGGATAAAGATGAAGGGGTTTTGACAAGAAGAAGGATGTTGCCTTTGGAGGCACTTTGGTGGACCTAGACCTAGGCGAGTGTGCCTTTTCCCACCTGAACGCTGGCCTTTGGAGGCCTTGGACGTCACCCATACAGCCCTGGGCGTTTTTACATGCAGTGGTTGTCACCTTGGGGGTAATGTTGAGGTTATTGGCACGTGTGGGAAGGGTTTTGGCCTTTGGAGGCCCAATGTTTCACTCCCCAAGTCCAATGTTCCATGACAGAGGTCCAACGTCGCCCTAGAAGGGCATAACGTCACCCTTAAGAGGGTCTTTAGATGCAAATTGATTTTATTTTGTCAAAATTTAGTTTTTGTAACAAATTGGCCAAGTTGGCCTAGCATTTTTTAATTTAAATTAATTTTGGGCCTAATTTGGTATAAATAAACAAAAAGTACATTCATTTTTTATCATAACTCACTTGGGAGAGTGGAGATCTGAAATCTGCGCCCTACTAAGGGTTATTGGCTGAAATAAGGAGGGCGCTACTCTTTTAAGGCTTGTTTTTGGCACTTGGACAAATTTTATGAAGTTTTGTGGCAATCTTGCATGGTTTTACATGATTATTCTTGGTGCAAGTAGATTTTTACTTTGTCATTGTAAATGGTTATGGTAATGGTCTGCTTGCTCATACAAGAATTATGAAATTGCATGTTTTAATTAATGCTTGGAGTAAGAAACTTAAAGTGCTAACTTTCTTGCTTTTCATTTGCCTAGATTTATTGAATTGATCTAGTAACTAGTGAAACCCTAGGGCATTAAAGTGCTAGCTCTCTAGAGGTTTATACTTAGTTATTGTGCAAAGTACTTTTCATCCATAAAAATCCAAGAAGGAGGTGTTAGGGCCTAGAAGTGCCTGCACCCTAGCTTCCTCACTTATTGAGGTCAAACTTAGGAGGACTTAAGGTGCTACTCCTCCTAGGTCTTTCTCCCTCTTGGATTATGTGTAAAATCACTTGTTAGCAGCCTTGAAGGAAACCACCTACTTGACTCCGCTACCCTTAGAAAGGCACTAGTCAAACCTCACTCTTTGACAAGTATCTTCAAACTCAAACTCCAAACCGTTTCCTACTTGATTACCCTACTAACTTTAACTAGTTAACTAACCTAGCTTAGAGATACTAACAGCCACTTAATTACTGCTGATAATTCACTGTTACAGCCATTGTTTGCAGTTTATATCAGCCTACCAACCACCTTAGAACAGCCCAAAATTTGTAAAAGGCAAGTTACTATCAATATATGCTAAAGTGTTTGTTCAATTGCCTTAGCAGAGTTCATTTCTGAAGCTTGTTTACTGCTGTCATTACTTCTATTTTACTGCTGTTACATTTAACTTAGACAGTCTGTTTAAATCCAATTGTTGGTTGATATATTTAGAGAACTCACATAAGACAAAGTATTATCATTGATGCTTTAAATTCTTGTTCACATTGTCTGCACAAGTGCGTTCTTGTTGATACAAATTGCAGTTGTTATCATTTACTTGTCGCTATCATCTACTTGTCATTTGCTGCATACATAGACAGCCAACATATATTCACAAGTTTACCGTCTTGTTGAAGCATCATTATCATTTGTTATTGCCTTTAACGCTTGTTGTATTGGTAAGGGGCAGGTACACTTTATCTTTCTTTTGCTTCATCCTTCAAAACTTAAACTTGACTTGAGTGACCTAGAGAGAGGGGTAGTTAGCTTATCATTTATTTCCCTTCATCAACCCACTAGGTCTAGGGACGTCTCCCTTGGAGAAGGTTTTTCCTCCTAAATAGAAAAGGGCATCCTGTTGGGGTGACAGTGACAGGATTACCCTTGTGTTACGCCAATCTCGGCCTACTTGTCTTTAGGCTTTGAACAAGTACAGATTGTGCGATAACACAGCCACAAGGCTGCCCTAATACATTGCTGATAACATCTTTTTGCAGCCCTATTTTGCCATCAAAACTTGTGTTTAAGTATCGGGATATTATCTACATGATTAGGACTTGATTACGCAATAATTATTTGATGTTTTGGATGGTTAATTTTGCAGCTAGTAACATCTTTATTTGCTAATCTATATATTTCCATACTGCTGCAATTTGGGACAGCAAGGATTCTTGTTTGATCCCCTCTGATATAAGTCTTGGTTTATGATCATTTGTCTTGTTCCAGGCAGGGCTGAGATTGTTTTCCAGGTACCAAACACTTGGCAACCATCTCTTCCTTCACAAGACTCTTTTCCAAGCTATTCTTCATCTCCAAGCTTGACCTATAGGGGTTTCACTCATCATCACATCACTTTTCATCTCAATTCCCCTAGGGTCACCGAGATTCCGCCCTTGTGGTGACTTATCATCACTAAAGCGAGGGGAGTGTCTATCTAAGGTGACAGTGGGTAGGTACTCACATAGTTGTCACACTTTCGTGGATTGGGTTGGGCTTTGCCCAATCTTCAGATTGTGCGATAACAGTATGTAATCATCATATAACAAAATAAACCACATTTTTCTCTACCTATCACTATCTCCATGTATATACATAGTGAGATGTGTAAATGTTATTTCTCCATTCCCTTTTGTTCTTCATGTTTCTTCTGAATTACACAACTCGAGGAATTAATTTGTTTACAGGAATTGTTGAAATTATATTATAACATGTATTTATCACTCATATGTTATAAAATATATCATCAACCACTACATCTTTAAGAGATGTTATATCATTCAATCATACCATATGAGTATTTATCAGACGTTATCATTATATGATATTTCAATACCTATTAAACTAGGGTATAAGCACATGGAGTGGAAAATATAGAAAACGACTATTAGACCTTTTTTTGTTGATGATTGGTTTCTGTTCTTATCCTTCTTGCATCTCAAACAAAACTCAGATAAAACTAATTTTACAACATATAGTAAAGTGCAACAGTAGGAAAACCACTATCTTGCCAAATAAACAATCCATTTGAATAAATGGATACAAATTTCAAAACTAGAATAGAATAACCACAATTAGCATTCATTTAAATGCAAGTTTTAATAGAGTATTTATAAAGATGAAAAGTTCTTCATTATCATATCTGAAAATCCATCATTTCACTTTGAAGGTGTAAAAAGAAAGGAAAGAAATCCTAGAATGTGCTTTAACAACCACATTTCTTATATGTATCAAATAATGTACATGAGAAAAAGGCTCGACGGTATGATGTTAGAATGTCATCCCTCAACGATTGCTTAGAAACTGCAATTGCTAAGTGACATTCTAGAATTTCATATCATCAATGATACTTTCCAACAAATTAAAGCAAGAAGGGTAGCTAACTTCCCAACACATCATACTCACAATCATGAAGACTTTTTTTTGTCACTTGCTCCAACAATTGGCTTGTCTGAAGAGGAGCATACCTGCACAAGTGAAAAGATATATAGGATAAGAAACATCAGCAAGACTTCAAATATCACCTTTTCTTTTTAACTTTGATATCACCTCTGATTAGATATTATGTTCTCCCAAGTTCAACAACCACATATGTTCTCTAAAATTGGAAACTTGAATCATATTAACCAAAGGTGCACAATGTACTATGTACTAATACAAACCATAGTTGAAAAAGTCACTGATTTTTTTGGCAAAATCACAAGCTGGACAGCAATACAGGAAATCAGCAAGGAAAATTCACGATTTTTCCTAAAAAATCACACTATCACTCGAATAACCGATGCATTTGGGTAACTCTTTTGATATAGGAGACATTGATTAAATTTTGTTCGGTGTATGCGCCCAACATCAATTTGTCTCGGACACACCTTTCGGAGTGGATGGCTTCTTCTATACCAGTTGTTTAATGTAATCTGGGCGGTGACTTCAACATGGTGGAATAGGAGGGTGATCAGGGTGGTGGTGCAAGTTTAGTGGTGTGTGGTGTGGAGATGCAGGAATGGTCGAGATGTAAGGCCACTCTACAGCTCTTTGATCCTAATTGGGGGAGAAAGGCCACTCTACAGCTCTTTGATCCTATTTGGGGGAGAAAGGCCACCCTACAGCTCTTTGATCCAGTTTTGAGTCCTTGATCAGACAACTATCAAGATTCAATATCAACTTTGATTTATCATTTGGCATCCATTACATCATGTATATCAGTGTTTTTTCCATATTTGTGTGCCAATGTGCTTATCTGATGTTGTTGTTGGTTTATATTCTAAAAATTTTGAAAAAATTGAATTTCAATTCATTTCAATTTTTTTAATGCTTGTCATGGTTTTGTCAATTTTTGCCTACTTTTTCCATGTCCCAATGTCCAGACCCTAGGCAAACTTTTGTCGATGCCAATTTTCTCAACAATGATCTAGACCATGTGCATTCAGTTCACATGATAGAAAACAATGAATGGAAAGTGGCACAAACCATGTGGGTTTTGGTCGCATGAGAAGTTTTCTAATGGCTATATTTTATGCATTGCATGTTAACCTATTTCCACAGACTTGTTTTGAGGACTAATGTTTTAGGGACATTGAGAACAATTCATAATGCATAGCAACTCAACCCTCACACTGTCAATGTTCAACTCAATAAGATAAGATAAGATAAGATAATTTTATTAATGTCCAACGAATGACCACAAAAGTAGGTCAATGGGACTAAGGGGTACAACCAGTGTGCATACAATGTGGGAGTGCAAAAGAAGCTACCATATAAAGAGAGAAGGATATATGATAAAAAAAAATTAAAAAGCCGAGAGTACAATCTAGGTAAATGTCCGACAAGGCTAAACCCTAGGTCTAGCAAAAACCAAAAATTAGGTGTATATAACATATCATAAGTGCGGCAAAACAAAGTGAAAGTATCCATAGTAGGATTTGGACAACTCAATAGTAGTCGATGAAATATCCTTGATCCTTGGATCTGGATATTTATTGCTACTATTGGATGTTCTGCTGCAGATCTGTTACTCTGGAGGTTTCTAGATGCGTTTCTTGGGTTTTTGATATGTTTGTTTAGTTTTATGTTCTCATGCGTAGCATGCATGGCATTGTTGGATCCATAAATAACTCATTGCATTTTATTAAATAACAGCAAATGATAATACATGGAAATACTTGAAATCAATCTCAGAATGCCTCAATTAGATAGTAACAGAGATAAAACTATCCTACAGTACCAAGGAAGACAAGTAGAATACCGATATATAACATGCATCGGTCGATCTGCAACATGCAAGTCAAATCTACTGCATGCATGGAAGGAATGTTGCATGCAACTGCCGAAAGCAACGGAAAACTGAGATCTGATAGTTATGCTCCTCGGAATCTGATAAAATATGTTCTCATTAGATCGCCCTCTCCCTAGACAACACATGCAATTTGGATCTCCTGCATGCAAGAAGGATATAGCTCAGATCTGTTGCATGCAAGAAAGATATAGCTCGTATCTATTGCAATAAGCTCAGATATGCTGCATGCAAGAAGGATATAGCTCGGATATGCTGCAATAAGCTCGGATCGGTTGTATGCAAGAATGATATAGCTCGGATCTACTACATTCAAGAAGGATATAGCTCAGATCTACTGCAATAAGCTCAAATCTGATGCATGCAAGAAGGATATAGCTCGGATCTGCTGCATGCAAGAAAGATACGTTTCATGCAAGAAAGATGCGTTGCATGCACTCAAGAATACATTGCCAAGAGAAATCCACGCCATATCTCTGATATGAATTTGCCTGAACCTGAACTTGTAAATGAAGTGAATCCTTAAGGAAGGATCCAATCCTGTACTCTGAAGCTTGATGAAGAATCTGGGTGATTCTTCTGATGGACTAGGGTGTGTCTCTCAACACTGAAATCTATCAATGGTGTTGGTTTCCTCCAAAAATCCACAAAACATGAAGAAATTTGCCTGACTTCTCCTCTGAGATCTAATTCTCAACTCAACTCATGCATAATGGTGAATTAGATAGACTTTTCTCCTTTATACTCACCTCCTCATCTAATTTCCCATTCACCTTATTAATTAAGTGACTTTTCCTAAGTTTATTCTTAATAATCATTTAAGTCACTTAAAACACCCTTTTTCTCCTTTATTAATTAAGTGACTTTTCCTAAGTTTTGTCTTTAATTATTCTTTTAAGTCACTTAATCACCTTTTTCCACTTTATTACTTACTGTCACTTTCAACTTAGGCTTTTCAGGTAAATGACACTAAATAATTATTTTATTCCCTTTTTCTCCCAACTATAGCCTACGAGAATCAGTATAGGCTACTGAGTCACTCCTCCTGGAGTCATCACTGGGAAAGGGACATTACAGTCCTCCCTTCCTGAGATTGCTTGTCCTCAAGCAATGCATCACAACCTGATGCTCCATCGACTAAGCCAAGCTGAAACTGAAAATTATACCAGGATACCAAACCGATCTCCGAAAAGGACCACCTTGTTGTCGCGGCACCACTCTGGTAATAACCATCGGACCAATGTGCCTAGTCTGCATCCTCCTCTCCTGGGATCCCACACTGAAATATCTATAGGGACTGAACTTACTGTCATGAATCATGTCCTGCAAAGGTATCTCCATGAAACCCAAATATGCAAATCCAATAACAGCCTCGATCTTGGGTATCTGAAAAGGTTTGTCCTGTTGTTTGGAATAAGTCTCAACCTCTCCTCCAATGGCATCCCAAAAATAAAGCAGACCAATCATTGTTGCAACTTTGTTAGTCATCACCAATAGTTGGTCCACCAATGTACTTTGCCACCAAGGCGGACTCTCCCCCATGTGTCTTGACGCAACATCTGCGAAGTCCTTCTCTGTGAGAAACTCTCAGACTTGCTCGTAAGTGATGAAGTCACACGAGCCCCAATCTATCCTGTATGAAGTGAATCACCCTCTACTCATCATACCAATCTGTATGGTGCTATCACACACCCCTGGTAAGCCAAGCAATCATAAGCTGCTAAAACACAACCGACTCCTCAGGAGACCACTCCTCCAAGCGACCAATCCTATGCACTCCAAGAGTAAACTATGGAGAACGCAAATTGGCAATCCCACCTGTGTCAGTTGACGTCCTATCAAAACTGCAATCCCAGGGTCCCATGCCAACCTCAGAGGGGAATCCTCGTGTTGATGATGCATCCCTCTGATCACAATCGTCTGACCACCATGCTTAAATTGTGCTCTCCTCTCCTGGAATCCTCTATCATGGACGATACTCAGCCAAGGCACCTCAGTGAAGTCAACGCATGTCAATCCACGACTATCCTCGATCCTGGGTATGTCAGGGAAAAGCAAAACCCCACAACTCCTCTCACAACATTCCCACCATGACACAGACCAATCACTATCTCAAGTTCCAAGGCTGTTGGGAGCGCGGAGCGAGAGCGGAAGGTGCAGATTTTCAAAAATCTCCAAAAGCGGGAGCGTTTCAGGAGCGTTTTTTATATAATACATAAAAAATATATACTTTGATGCATATATATATATATATATAACATGCAGAATGTTGAATCAATTGCAAAAAACATGAAAACATAGATATAAGATCATTTCACTAATTTATTAGTGATGAATCGATGATCATTAAAGCATCAACCATTTAGTACATACTACATACTACACATATAACATCAATCATAAACATATGTGGGACTCAACATTAAAGCATCATAACATCAATCATTAACTTCAAAGGTAAATTGTCACATGATGTTCTTAGGTTCATCAACTTCATAACTTCATTGTTTACAAAATAAGCCATAATAAAAGAGTCAAGTCCAAGACAAAGTGCTAAGTTTTAGAGGCTACTTCTAAACATGAAACAAAGAGATCTAGCAAGTGCAGTACTATGCTCTAAGTTTTCCCTTTGCCATGAAACTACAGTTTCTTCTCCGTGATCTTTGAAGAAGAGTAGGAATAGGTGTAAGTGATCGTGGAACACGACCATCAGTTGAATGGCCCCCACATGACAATAGACGTTGTGCAGATAAAGGTAAAAAATGATGAATCTGGAACCCTTGTGGTCAGTGGCATATTCTCCATGAATATGATTGCCATCATGATCATTCAAAAGTTCTTCTTGCAAGCGTTCTAAAACAATGGTTCCATTCTGTAAATTAGTCTCGTCTGGATTGGTATCCCAAGTCATATCTCTTTACAAAAGCATTCCCATGCGCATCCGCGATAGACAACAACCTCAAGTTGTAATGCACACATAAACCAAGCTTTCTGCTTGATCTACATTCAAGTTGTTTCTCTCTTTACATTGTGGATGAAAGTTATGATTGCTCCAACACCTCTCGCTACACAGAAAGAGGTGTTAACGACTAAAGAGCACCTTCACCATAATTTATGCAAATTTTGCAGGGAGCCATACATGTGTTCCACCACCATTGATGCTTTTAACCTGTCGATCCTTTGGTTACGTACAAGTTACCAAAGACTCCATGCTCCTTGATGTGTTTTCTCAATTTGCTTCGTACTTGATCACACTCCTCTGCTAGGGTACGAACTTGTCCAATTGAAGCATATATCCATTTTGCACCTACGGATGCGTATTGTGGTTTCTCTTAACCCCACCCCTAGGTGTTGGTTAGGCCAACCAAGATGAACAATAATACTTTGGGGTAAGGACATATGCCAAAGCATGGAGTGGAACATTCAAATTATACAAGGTTTATGGATATGATCTTACAAGATCGCATCCTTTGGCTCTATAATGTCTTTGATTTGGCTTAGCATGTTGTACATCTGCTCATACAACTCTCCAATCATGGATCAATTTGTGCTCACGACTGTAGTCCATGGCAATGTAAAATGGGTTTGGTGGTAGCCAAATATAAGACCTAGCCCAAAAAACTGACCTTCAAGAACCGTGTCCTCCACCTCCAGAAAGTCACTTCTCTCAAATGCGGATGCAGCCCTGTCTTTTAGATCTTACCATGCTCCAGGGGAGGCCATTCTAGCCAATGCCTCTCTCACCTTCAAGAGGCCTTTGGAAGGAATTGAGGTAATTGCTAGCAAATTTGGTCTTTGCAGTCTTTAGTAACTCCAACTTGAATTGTTGCGAAAAATAATGAGTGGGCCATGCTATGATTGGTAATAAATCTTATCATCTTCTTCCCTCTCTTGGTACAAAGCACCAATCCATCTATAATCATGGTCCTTCATTTTAATGATATCATGCCATCAAAGGTTCATTGTAGACCAAACACCCCAACAAAAATATATTGGGTACCTATCTTCAATGATTGCTCACCATTTGCCTTACAATTAGCGGCGTTATAGGTGATATTGAATGACATTGTAGGGCCCAATCTTGAATGGTTTTAAACAAGGCATCTGCAATATTAATCCATGTTTTGTAGTGAACTGAGTAGTCATGGGCTGAAAGGAGATCACTGCTCTGAACGAAGAATATTTATCAATGGCTTTGCCTTTCACATTTGTCCAACCATGGGATACAATTGATACCCATTTTAGGTTCCATTCATTTGTTAATTTTCCTAGAGCACCTTAGTTTTGGCTCTTTCCTTTCAAGTCCCCGATTCTAGCTTTGTCTTTAGGAATCTATAACCTTTAGAGTTCATTGATGGCTGTACCATTTCATGCCAATATTGTGACCAAAGAACATTGAATGGTATACCACATGCATATAGAAACATATAAACTTTTGCATCCACATCAACTCTACAACCTTCGTCAAGGAATTACGATAGTGTTCTAGGTGAGGCAGAGAATGCACTAGCATGGGGGAATGCACTTCAACCAATATGAACATTCTTCCCGCATTCTCAGGTTTACCTTGGTCTTTTGGCTTTATTTTGTGCTACCTCCTCTTCCCTTTGGTATTTAAGTCTATCTTTGGATCAATACTCACACCCACGGGCTTTGATTCCTATATTCTTACAACTAAATGTCCGATTACATGAGCCCACATAGATGCTTTCTCCCCCGGGTATAGGAACCTGTGTATTATTTATGACAATGGTGGCATATAAATTTCCACATTCCACCCCTTTCCTCCACTAAGCAGTGACATACTTCCTGAGAGGTGTGTGCACATCTTTGGATTTTGGGGAGTTGACCATCAACGTCATTTCATTGTCTCCATCCCTTCCATTCGCCCTCCTCTCCTTGGTATGTGTTTGTCCACTTCTATTTCTTCATCACTATCATGGGTGGCCTAGGCCTACGTGAACCTCCACCACCATCATTATAATAAAAATGGAACCAAATGGCACACCACATTGACATCAACATCATGAATGTGAACCTTATTATGATAATAAGTTTCTTACGCAATAGAATGATGGAGGAGAAATGGGAAAAGAGTAGGAAGAAACTAGTTTAACATGCATTTTAAAAAAAAAAAACAAAGAAGAAGAAATGGGCTTTAAGAGTCTACCTCTTTAGCTCTCCAATGAGTGGTTGAATAGGCTATGGTGGCCTTCAATCTCCCTTCAATCTCCTCGAGAACTAGCAAGAAGCCCACTCAAAAGCTTCCTAGCAAAGATGAGTGAAATTATAAATAGAATGAGAGAAATGGGAGTGAGAAAGAGTGTTTAGTAGTCTTAGCTAGTCCTAGGCTACCTTTCCCATGAGTCATTTCTCCAAAAACCAAAAAGGAAACCCAAAAAGGACGAATTTCCTCCTCCTCAGCCTTGCGGGCTCGAGGAGAGCATTTGAGGCGTTTTTTCTGGGGCTTCGAGGGGCGATCCCGGGGGCGTGTGCCTCCCAGGGAGGGCGCCTCCTGACTCCCTCAAAAACAGGGCCTTGATTTTCATGAAAGAGTGGCTCCCTAAAAAGCGCTCCCGGATGATTAGGGGCCGGAGGTTCAGTGCAGCTCTAGCGATAGGACTCTCAACTCAATCAGATCATCAACCTCATAAAACAATCCATCACTCGGGATGGATGCGGGATCCGCAACATTGGAGTGCACCAGCGCTCCCCCGCAGCCTTGGGACTCTCAACTCAATCGATCATCAACCTCATCTGAAACAATCCATCACTCGGATGAATGCCAGGATCCCACCGCAACATTGGAAGTCCACCACTCCCAATGCCTGTCAACTCTTGTTGTGCCCCACCAATAACCATTGGAGTCCAAATGAGCCAAATCCCCAATGTGTAATCTCTATAGCAGATAATGTCATCCACTACTCCGCCAGCTGCAATCTCTGTGAACCGATCCAAATAAGTCTGGATCTCATCCTGTGCACTCAACGCACTGATCATAGAGTCCAAATGGATGAACTCTGTCATGACCACTATGCCCCCTATCCCATCCCACTTGCTCCAGTAATCCTCTCCCGTCTTGCTGCATACAATGAGGGCATCAAATAATAGTAACAGTTGCCTCCACCACTACATGAAGGACTGGAAGGTGACTAGTGCGTTGGTCAACTTCAAGGGCATGACCAAAAACTCAAAAGGATACCTAAGAACACTCCTGTGAGTGTCCTGCAAAATGACCCTGCCCTGGTGATATTCCAATCGAAGATCAATCTTCGAGGAGTGTACCGCTCCATGGAACTCATCCCTATGCACTATTGGACTATCTAAACAGTGATCCAGATTCCATGCGACTCCCATACACCATCGCATACCTCCAAAGGCGTCTCCTCACACGGAAGGTCAACCATACTCCCTCCATCATCACAAATATTGTTGTCACTGAGAGTACGGCCTCCAGAGTCCACGTACTGACGGAAAAGAGTGGATTGTCCTCCTCTAGACCCTCCATGCTCCATCAAGTGAGAGTATGACTCTCCCCTAAAGTCCATTGTCTCCCATTGTGTACCATTGTACCCCTCTACATAACACTACATACCACTGCACACCACTGCATACCGTTGTATACCACTACATATGATTATGTATCATGTATGTGTCACTATATCAATCACTACACTAGTTTCAGCTAAACCTAGATCCCAAATCGATGTGTCCTCATCTGTAATATACATGTCCTCACAATACATGGACGCATATACTTCCTTGTTGGCTGGTCCACAAGGTATATGCTCAATTGTATCATCAATGATCATGACTTGAGCCTTCAATGGGCTCTCCAAAAGAAGTGGCTCTTGATCTCCATAATGCAAAACATATGCATAACCAGAAACCTTTGGGTCATACCTCTCTGCAGACACCTACAAACCTGAATTCTCCTCATGTTCAACCATCACACGAGACTCCTCCATCAAATAATAAATGCCCTCAGGTGTCACGTTGCCAAAGATGATGGAGTCTTTGTTGTTGTCAATGATGACAAGCATGTCAAACTCAACTGGTAGCAAAGTTCCTCATCAACACCAATTGACTTACTAGATGATACCATGCAATGATGAGACTCATGTGGACTGTCATCCTCATACAAAATTTCTGATTTGTTTTCATCCACCAAATCAGCCCCTTCTTTGTCATCCTCCACGCATGGCTCCTGAGAAGAAAGATCAATATCGCACGACAATTTTTCAAATACCCACTCTTTGTCATATTTAGGTACAATCATGCTTTCATCACCATAAGTATCATAGAAAGGATAAGGCACTGAATCCTCTTCATAATTAGGTGCTAGCACACCCTCATCATCATGAACATCACTACTAAGGTATGATGTGGAATCCTCAACATCGATTGATTGGGACACTTCCCCATCTGTACCATCAACCTTTTTCCTTGGCACCTTCACCTTCTTGTCCACTGATATCGGGGGTTCATACCACTCAGGATGTTTGATGGTGCATGTTATCCCCACTTTTCAGGGATAACTAGGAGATCGTGTCTCGAGGCCCACAGGTCCTAGACATGGAGTACCGAGAGCAGGATTGACCTGAGCATGGCCCTGGAGGGCCCACCT
>SNQJ01S0059148.1:25880-52456 GCA_010110895.2 Picea sitchensis | reverse complement strand
ACTCCATTAAACCCTAAAGGCACTGATCTAAAGTCCTCCAACGTTGAAGTGAAACTTGATTACAACACTCTCAAAACCCTTTGAATTTCAAACCCTAACTACACTAACCCTAACCTTAACTAACTTACTAACCCTAAGTGTTGCTATCATCCTTGGTTATTACATCTTTAGTGCAGCAACGTTTTGTCTTAAGAGCAATTGAATGGTGGTTTAGGCATTAATTGAATAAGGTGTTGATTGGTTTACATTGAATGCCACATTGTTCCAATATTTATTGGTGGAGTGTTACAACTTTTCATTGCTATTGATAAACATTGACTTCGTCAACATTTATTGCTAATTGCTTATATGTATTTATCAGATAGTCTTATAAAATACTAACCCATTGAAATAGCTTGCATATATCAGTTTGTTGTTGCTTTGTTCCAGGTAGGTACACTTCTTTGGGGGTTTTACTTCTTAAATTGGCCTTTGGCCGGACTATCTGTTTGGGTGGTGACTTGTGAAGGGGGGAAACCTTATCTCTATCTTATTAGTCTTTTGCCTCTTTAAAACCCCAGGTCACCGAGGATGTCTCCCCTGGGCCTAACCCCCCTAAAGAGAAATAACCATCCCATTGTGGTGACATTGGGTGGGATTGGTTCCTATTACGCCAGTTTGGCCTTCCATCTTATAGCCTTTTATCCCAGCTACAAACTGTGCGATAACAGTGCAAAAATCCTTGAATGACATGTCTGCGTGAAATGTCGCACTAAGCTCCTAATACTCCCTCAAACAATCTGCAAACTCCTCTTCATGTCCTTTTTGTCCTGTTTGTTGCCTCTTTGAACCACTAGCTCCATTGATCCCTGCATTGTTTTGATAGCTTGCCATAGCCTGCATCAACTGTGGTCGCCCTTGTGCAAGAATATTACGAATATTCCTTGTTGAGATTTGGGTACCTTGGAAAGTGGTCCCCTTGTGCTTGTGAGTCTTTAAACACAAAGGGAGAGACTATTACCCTCATTACTTTACTTTATGTTCTAATTTCACTTTGACTTAGGAGATTTAAGTCAAAAGTGAAATATGTCACTTAAGTCATTAAAGTGACATTTAATTCACTTTGTGGGTGAGTTAAAGGACATGAAACAAACTAAGGAAAGTGGATTTCCTAAGTGAGATTTTAGGATTAAATCTCATCCATTGATTAGACTTGGCTAGATTGGATCTAGTCCATTGATCTTCTAGGCTTTGGCCAAAGAGAGGCTAAAGGAGGGAATAGGGCAAAGATGAGATTCATTCTTCACTTGAGAGGAAAGGAGAAGGAGGAGAGCTCTTAGGCGCATATCTTGAGGAGGAGAGGGCGCATGAGGTCAAGGGTTTGGGAGGAGCCATAGCTTGTTGGTAGCTTGCATGGAGAGGCTTCCATGGAGGAGTGGGCTACATCTTGAGGAGGGGCGCATTCACCTTGAGTAGGGGCGCATTTGCTAGTGAGGAGAGGCGCATTCTTGGGAGAAGAAGGGTGCATCTAGCTTGTGGGAAGTACCCATCTTATGGAGGAGACTCACTCACCATGATTAGGCGCACTCTAGAGTGTAGAGGGCGCAAGGGTGAAGGAGGGCGCTTATTTGTGGAGTTTTGCTAGAGGAGGGGCGCACTTGAGCTAAGTGCACACCATCACTTGGAGGGAGGCACTCTTAAGAGGAGGGAGCTTCAACAAGGGCAAAGCAAAGGCACAAGGAAAGAGGTCCAAAGGTTAGCTAAGGAAGAGGGGCGAACCAAGGCAAAGGGCGCCTAGCTTCAAGAGGCTAGCAGGAACATCTTCAAGGGATTCCAAGGCTTCCGAGAAGGGTTGTTATTGTACCAGGTTCACTTATATATGTTTTGCGTGTTGTACATTTTGCTTTGAGGCCTTCTATATACATCTACTCCAAACTGGTTTTCCCAATGGGGGTTTTTCCAGGGTCATGTTGACCAAAAACTTATGTGTCAATTTCATGCATGCTTAGAATTGTTAGATCAGCATTTAGAGTTGTAATTATTGAGACAAGTGTTATGTGTTTTGAGTATTATTGTTTGTGCTAATCATTGGTATGAACAACACTTGCAAGGGAACCTCAAAAGAACACTTAACCACAAAAATTATCAGCAGAAAGTTACTAAATAGTTTGCTTTCCTAAAAGATAGCAAAGGATAGTTTTGGAAGTTCAAACTTAGAGCTAAAATCTGATCAAAGATAGATCAGTTTTAGCAGCCTGATAGTACCTCGTTTCTCTTCATTCCTCATGTTGCCCTCCATATCCGATCTCAACTTTTTCTCTCTACTACTGCATATGAAGGTATAAGTGCAAGTTATCACCGCTGAAATTTAGTGGAAACAATCTGAAATAACTCCTCACTGATTTTCCCCTTAGGCTGGCAAGAAAACCAACTCTGATACCACCGAAATATCACTGATCCTTGGATCTGGATATTTACGGCTACTATTGGATGTTCTGCTGCAGATCTAATACTCTGGGGGTTTCTAGATGAATTTCTTGGGTTTTTAGATTTGTTTGTTTAGTTTTATGTTCTCATGCATAGTATGCATGGCATTGTTGGATCCATAAATAACTAATTGCATTTTATTAAATAACAGCAAATGATAATGCATGGAAATACTTGAAATCAATCTCAGAATGCTCAATTAGATTGTAATAAAGATAAAACTATCCTATAGTACCAAGGAAGACAAGTAGAATACCGATCTATAACATGCATCGGCCGATCTGCAACATGCAAGTCGAATCTACTGCATGCATGGAAGGAATGTTGCATGCAACTGTCGGAACCAACGAAAAACTAAGATCTGATAGTTATGCTCCTCAGAATCTGATGAAATATGTTCCGACTAAGTCGCCCTCTCCCTAGACAACACATGCAATTCGGATCTGTTGCATGCAAGAAGGATATAGTTCGGATCTGCTGCAATAAGCTCGGATACGCTGCATGCAAGAAAAATATAGCTCGGATCTACGGCAATAAGCTCGGATATGTTGCATGCAACAAGGATATAGCTCAGATCTGCTGCAATAAGCTCGGATCTGCTAAATGCAAGAAGGATATAGCTCGGATCTACTGCATACAAGAAAGATACGCTGCATGCACTCCAGAATACGCTGCCAAGATAAATCCACGCTATATCTCTGATCTTAATCTGCCTAAACCTGAACTTGTAAATGAAGTGAATCCTTAAGGAAGGATATAATCATGTACTCTGAAGCCTAATGAAGAATCTAGGTGTTTCTTCCGATGGACTAGAGTGTGTCTCTCAACACTAGAATCTATCAATGGTGGTGGTTTCCTCTAGAAATCCACAAAACATAAAGAAAGTTGCTTGACTTCTCCTCTGAGGTCTAATTCTCAACTCAACTCATGCATAATGGTGAATTAAATCGACTTTTCTCCTTTATATTCCCCTCCTCGTCTAATTTCCTGTTCACTTTATTAATTAAGTGACTTTTCCTAAGCTTTATACTTAATAATCATTTAAGTCACTTAAAACACATTTTTCTCCTTTTCTCATCTAATTCCACGTTCACTTTAATTAATTAAGGGACTTTTCTTAAGTTTTATCTTTAATTATTATTTTAAGTCACTTAATCACCTTTTTCCACTTTATTGCTTAATGTCATTTTCAACTTAGGATTTTCTAGTAAATGACACTAAATAATTCTTTTATTCCCTTTTTCTCCCGACTATAGCCTACGAGAATCAGTATAGGCTACTAAGTCACTCCTCCTGTAGTCATCACTGGGAAAGGGACATTACAGCGGAGGGGGGAATATCTGAAGATGAAGTCGATGAAGTCACTATCTCCTGGATCTTATGATCGATGGCGAGGGGGGCGACAGGGGTCGCACTGGCTCACTGTCAGAGTCCTCGAGTACCATGGGCGGATCTGGCTACATGACCCTGGGGGGATGTAGGAGCGAGGAAGCTCAGTTCTCCTATCATCCGAGGTTGAAGGAAAGAAGCTCTGGATAGATCTTTGACCGCTCTATTGAGGCTAGGAGGAAATCTGACGAGTGAGAGGTGCCCTATTCTTAATCCGTCTAGAATTGAACCCTTTGTCCCTGTGAGGATGTGTGGTCAAATGTACGGCCCTGCATCTCCAAACCGGTCTCAAACATATCGGTCGATCTCCCAGGGGAAGAGGCTGAGAGGAGACCCGAGGTCTCACCACTCTAGAGTCTAAAGTACTTTGGGACTTGGACTATCGTTTGTTGCTCCGATCTGATGGAAGGGCCTGGAAGTATGAGGTGATCCTCCTGGTCTGCCACGAGTGGTGGTGGGCGTGCAAGAGCTGGGATCTGTGACTAAGAATCTCCCTGATGAAAAGATTTAGGCACCTCTAATCCTGATATCAGAAGAAAGTAAAGAGGGACCCCCCTGAGTCCCTGTAGAGGCAGTAGTAATGTCCTCTAATCTCATAGTACACAAGACAACAGAAAATGAGGTGTATCTCTGTCTCTGGCTCCTGTAGGTGACACATCTGGTAGATCCTATCAAAACGTGGGATATGATGATCAGTCTCCACTCGGAGTCGATGAGAACTAACCCAAAGTTGTCCCAGAGGGATCCTGAGTGAATACATCCAATGTTTGTAAGTGTATGGTGTAAAAGTTTGAGGTACTAAAAGGCTGCCAACACAAGTTTGTCTTTGACCTGTTGTTGGGCACTAAAATCAAGGTTTAACAAACTGTCTTCTCACTGTTTTGGGACAATCACATAGTCTGATAATTTTGCCCAAAAAATCTGCCTTTAATCTTGTGATTTGATGCCCTTTTGAGGGTCTCTTTGCATGGGTTAAAATATAGTTTAGGCTGCCATAAAAATTAGCACATGCATATAGCTCAAAACATCAAATACCCTCTTAGGATCTTAACAACTCCTACAGCTAAAAGTAATAAGAAAAGCATGACAAATGTACACAAGTGTTTTTGGTCAACATGACCCTGGAAAAACCCCCATGGGGAAAACCAATTAGAGAGATAGATATATATATATATATATATGGAGATCTGAAAGCAAGAGCTACAACAAGCAAGTACACAAGGAACCTGTTACAACACAAGCTTCTTCTAGAGCTTGTATGGAGTCCCTTGATTGTAGTGCCCCTTTGCCTTGGTATGTGCGCCCCTTTGCCTTGGTTTGCACCCCATGTTGATTGTGCCTGCTAGCTTGGAGTGTGCCCCTCCTTGTTAGCTCCTTTTGCCAACACATAGGTGCACCCTCACTTGCTTGATGAATGCACCCACATCTCTTCTCAAGAATGGCGCTCCAACACTCTACAAGTGCGCCCCTCTAGCATACAAGCGCCTATCCTCTCAAGATGCGCCCAATAGCTTGCTTCCTCAACCCTTACGCCCATTAGATTCTCACCATGGATGTGCCCTTAGCTTGCTTGTGCCCCTCTATGCTCAAGAGTACACACTCAAACCCTCATGCGCCCTTCTCTTCTCCACAAACTCACTTGCTCTCTTCTCTTCCTCACTCAACTCTCTCAAGTGACAATGAGCCTCTCTTTACCCTCTTGACTCCTTTAGCCTCTCTTAGGCCAAACCCTAGAAGATCAAGGGCCTAGATTAGATCCATCCCAAGTCTAATCAATGGATGAGATCACATTTCATAAATCGAATTTGGAAACCCACTTTGACTTAAGTTTCCATAGTTTGCTTTATGTTCTCTAATTCACTTTACTCAAGTGAATTAAATGTCACTTTATACTTAAGTGACTAATTTCACTTTATGACTTAAGTGAATAAAGTCAAAGTGAAATTAGAACATAAAGTAAAGTGTGAGGGTAATACTTTCCCCCCTTTGAGTGTAGAGACTCACAAACACAAGCGGATCACTTTCCAAGGTACCCAAATCTCAACACTCCCTCTTACCGATGAAAGTGTCACTTACCCCTCCAATCTTGTCCCTGAAGTGGTCTTCCTTGCCCCTTGGCAAGGCCTCGATGAGTATGGTTATAACCTGATCATCAAAAGTGGCCTCTTACTCTGATATGCTCGTCTCCATAGCTAAGTGGGACCCAAACCTCTCCGACGCTCTGCTAGCTCTCATCAACCTCTGAGGCTCTCCAACATACTCCTTTGTCTCCTTCAAGGTCTCCTGAAACCATCTCGGTTTCCTCTTCCCTGAAATAACCTCTGGCTAAGTAGTCTCCTCATGTCTCTAAGTCTCGTGCACAGATCTTTGATCAATAGTCTGTGACCCTAAAGCCCCTGCACCAAGTGTCTGTATACTCAGAAACTCTGAAACTAAAGTTGTCCTAGGTGGACCAGTCACCCCTGAATATAGTGTACTCAATAACTGAGTCTGAGTCCCCTGAGTTGCAACACTTTAAATCTACGAGACCTCCTCAACTCTATCTACGCACCAACTGTTGGATGGTGTCTCAATTGTCAAACAACAAGCTATTAAAGCACACTCCCTCTCAAACTGAGCAGTGAACTCCTCCTTTGTTGTCGCTGCAGTGCCACCTTGTTTCTTCTTCTTCTTGGGACACTATCCAGCATAGTGCCCCATCTCGCCACAAGCAAATCATTTCACTTTGCTCATGTCCTTCTTTTGCTCTCCTCCTCTCGGCTGTTGTTGCTTGGCCCCTCCTTTGGGACCCTGTCAGGTCTTCTTCTTGCCTTGCGCCACGAAGGCAAGATCACCCTCATCACCATCTCCAACACCCTGCTGCTGACTAGTAGATGTGGAGCCATGCCTCAGCTCCTCCTGCACAAAGTCATCCTAGAGCCTCTCTCAATTGGGCTTAGTCTCTCTGGCCACAATGCCTTGCACAAAATTCTCCCACGGTTTGGAGAAGCCATTTAAGGTTGTCCTCACCAACAACGTGGGATCCAGTATCTCTCCAACAGTTGCCAACACATCACGAGTCTAAGTGAATCTTGAGAGGTATGAAGTAACCGACTCAACCTTGATCATTTTGATGCTCCTCAGCTTCTCCTTAAGCACCATCAATTGATTCTGGTTAGAGCTCTGGTAAAGTTTGCATAATGAGTCCCACATCTCATAATAAAACCCCTTACTAGACACATGAGGTATGATATGGTCTTTAACCGCATCAAGGATAGTTCTCTTTGCCTTGATATTCCTCCTCCTGAACTCTTCCGCCAACAAAGGAGAAATAACAGGTGGAAGAACCACTGGGGCAGATACAATGTCCCAGAACTCTAGTTCCTCCAATATCAAAACAATTCTGGCCTTCCAAGGAGACAAGTTGCCAACACCTGCTAGCCTATCCTCCATCCTCAATCCCGCCACTGACATTGTTAAGTTTTGAGCTATTATTAGGTTTCTTTTCAATTTACTAGATAACAATAGCATAGGTAGGATCACTGAGAGAAACACAATCACAAGATACACAGCATTTATCCTAGGAAACTCTCATGGGGGAGAAAACCCAGCAAAAACTTCCTTAATATAGATAGCCAATACAATGCCAAGACAATAAACCAAAACACTAGAAAATATCCAACACTGAGCAATGCACCTCTCTCTTCCTTCTTCTCCCAACTGCAGCTACCAAACTTGCGCACTGGATGAGTGAATGAGTGTGTGAGATAATGAGGCGTTGGCTTCCTTTATTTATACTAGCTGGCAGGCGCTGGAAAGGTGTCTCTTCACTGGGCAGGGCCGACTTGTCTTCTTAGTGGTTAAAACCACTTTAATTAGGCCTGGGGGCTAACTTCTTAATTTGCATAATACAATTAGAGTTTGACCAATCCGCAAAAGGGGATTTAGTCAATTATGCCCGACATGATCAATCCAAAAAAGGGGATTGATCTAATGAATAATGACTCAATAAATAAATAGAATACTCTTTGCAGTTACAATATTTCAACACTCCCCCTTAACAAGATGGGTATTCTACAAAATCATCAGGAAAGAGAGAGGGTAGCAACATCAACGGCATCTGGAACACTGACTGGCATATCTATAAATCATCGGAAGTTTTTCTCATCATCCACAGCAAGGAGCTGGAATGGCATCATCAACATGGATTAGTATAACACTAATACATCATCATCATCAATAACAGCACAAGGCTGATACAACATCAACAACAGCAACATCACAGCACGAAGGTTGGAGCATCATCAACATCAACACTAGGTTGGAAATCTTCAGCACGAAGTTGGCATCTCAACAACATCAGCACGAAGCTGGAAATCTTTAGCACAAGGCTGGCATCACAACAACATCAACACGAAGCTGGAAATCTTCAGCACAAGGATGGCATCACAACAACATTAGCACGAAGCTAGAAATCTTCAGCGCAAGGCTGGCATCACAACAACATCAACACGAAGCTGGAAATCTTCAACACAAGGCTGGCATCAACACTACTCCCCCTTTCGAGGGAGATCCTTTCAGACAATACGAAGCTTGTCTCGAAAGTGCTCAAACTTTACATGAGACAGAGGCTTGGTCAACACATCTTCATACTTCTCTCCATCTTGAATAAGTTCCCTTGCCCAGGCTGGCTTCCTCTTGTGGGAGATCGTCATTTGGGGAGGTTCTTGAGATTCTATCATGTCATGATCTTTTGGAATCTCCTCATCATGGGAAGTTATGACTTCCCTCACTGGTTCTGCAACTCTGGGAGCTACAAGTTCTTCTTCATATACTTCTCCAAACTAGCATCTTCTTGATTTCTTGAGTGTTGTATTTTCATCAAAGGTTACATCTCTCTTGATCTCAATATGATGGTAACCTGGTATATAAATTCTAAAGGCCTTGGAGATCTCACAGTATCCAACAAATATTCCCTTCTTTCCCGAAGGGTCCAACTTGGTTCTCTTCTCTTTCGGAATGTGTACAAACACTAAACAGCCAAATATTTTGAGATGGCTTACTTCTGGCTTCTTTCCAGAGAATATATCTTCAAGGGTTTTGAACCCAAGTGCACTATGGGATAAGTTGTTATGTACATACACTGTTGTTCTTGCTACTTCTACCCATAAGTGCATTGGAAGATTTTGATCATGAATCATAGTCTCCACTGCTTCCATTATAGTTCTGTTCTTTCTTTCTGCTACACCATTTTGTTGAGGATTGTAGGGAGTGGTGAGCTCCCTCTTGATCCCAGCATCTTTACAAAAGTTTACAAACTCTTTTGAGGTGTATTCTCCTCCATTATCTGACCTGAGTATCTTGATCTTTCTTTCCGAGAGATTCTCTATCAAGGCTTTGAATTCCTTGAATTTATCGAAAACTTAATCTTTTGATTTTGAAAAATAAACCCAGGTTTTGCGAGAATAGTCATCAATAAAAGACACATAGTATACATACCCACTGATGGAGGTTGATGGCATTGGGCCACAAACATCTGAGCGAATGAGCTCTAGGACTCCTTCTGCTTTACTATCTCTTTTCGGGAAAGGGTTCTTGATGTTTTTTCCTTGTGCACATCCGTTGCACACACCTTCGTGATCAACCTTGAATTCCGGTAGACCTGTGACTGCCTTGCTTACATATGGTAATGCCTTGTAGTTGATGTGAACTAGTCTTCTATGCCAAAGTTCACATGGATTCTCAATGGAATGAGTCAAGGTTGCTTCTGAGTGACCTTTTAGCTTATACAAGCCACCTTCTTCTTTTCCAATAACAATTGCTTCTTCTATGGTTCTTCCTTTGGGCTACATAAGAACTTCTCCATCTATGAAAGCAACTCTTCAGTCTTTCTTATCTAAAGCTGAGATAGAAAGTAAGTTCTTTGTCAAACCTGGTACATATAGTACATCCTTCATCTTCATTATGGTCCCTGAATCAAGTTTGTAATTCGATTCTCCTACTCCTTTGATAGGGTACTGGTAATCATCTCCAAGTGTAACTTTCTGGGGAAAGTTCTTTTCTGTAAGGCAAGAGAGAATGTCTCTTTGACTTGTCATGTGCTTGGAAGCACCACTATCTATGAGCCAAGTGTCCTCACCAGATGCCACTGATCCTGAGAGGGTAGAGATTAAGACATAGTCTTCAATCTGTTCTTTTATCATCTTCGTGGGTGGCTCTTCATCTTCAACTGTATGGGTATGGTGCCTTCTGTTTCTCTTCTTGTATTCTTCTCTTCTAGCTAAAGAATTTTTAGCTATATGTCCCATCTTGTCACAATGGTAACATTGGTAGGATGAGAAATCTTTTTCTCTTCTTTGACCTTTCTGAAACTTCTGGAATCTTCTTGGAGGGTGAGATTCTTTATGGATGAATTTGTTTGGGGAGTGAGACTCCTTATGTTGATGAGTATCTTTCTGGAAGTAAGACCTCTTCCTACCTCCTTTAGTGTGAGCAACTAGGGTTTGATATTCATCTCTTGATAGTATTGCTTCTCGGTTAGCTACTCTTGCTTCTTCTTGAACACATTCTTCCCAAAGACTATCAAAGTGTAGTTTCTCCTTTCTTGCACAAATAGTTTGGATGAATGTATCCCAAGGTCTTGTGAGAGCATTAAGAGTTGTCATTATGAGTTCATCCTCATCTAGGGTGTCTCCAATTACGTCTAGTTGTTACATGAATTGTGATATTCTAGAGAAATATTCCTAAACTATTTATCCTTTCTGCATCCTTGTACTTTTGAGTTGAGTTCTTAGATTCATCTTCTGGTTGATGTTCTTTCCTTCATACATTCTGGTTAGGGCATCAAACATTTCTTTTGGAGTTTTCTTTGAAGCCACTTGAGGAATCAAGTGATCTTTAATAGAGTCTGCGATGATTCTTTTGGCCCTAACTATGTCCTTTTGGTGTTTTTCTTTAGATGCAGAATCGGTAGGTTCTGGTACATCTTCTTTAATGAATCTTGCTAGGTCATTCTCTTCAACAATGAGTGCAATCTTGTACTTCCAGGCACAGAAGTTATCCACTCCTTCTAGCTTGTCAACAAGCTTAGTGCTTGCAGAGATCTTAACCTGGAGCTAGGAAAATAACCAAAAATTGAAAATGATCGGAATTTAAATCTGAACTTACGAGCAGGTGCGCTTGGCTGAGGCGAGTAGCCTGGTGCAGTCAGATTTCAGAAAATCCAAATTTTGACCCTTCAAACTGGGTCAGCGGAATTTTGGACTGGTACTTCTGGCACTGGTTCTGGTTTTCTGGTACCAGTGAAAACTAGGGTTTCACTTTTCGGGAGTTTCGTCCACTGAAAAAGTGTGCTAAGGCTGCCAAAGAGTTCGCTAGGTTAGGGCGCACTTTCTTAATGAGTTTTAGGCTGAAATTCATTTTCAATAGAAAACCCTAATTTTCTTGTACGGCAACAGTGACGTTTTTGCTTATCTAGTGAAAGGTGCTCTCTTCAGCTTAGCTCTGATACCATGTTAAGTTTTGAGCTATTATTAGGTTTCTTTTCAATTTACTAGATAACAATAGCATAGGTAGGATCATTGAGAGAAACGCAATCACAAGATACACAACATTTATTTTAGGAAACCCTCATGGGGGACCCAGCAAAAACTTCCTTAATATAGATAGCCAATACAATGCCAAGACAATAAACCAAAACACTAGAGAATATCCAACACTGAGCAATGTGCCTCTCTCTTCCTTCTTCTCCCAACTGCGGCTACCAAACTTGCGCACTGGATGAGCGAATGAGTGAGTGAGATAATGAGGCGTTGGCTTCCTTTATTTATACTGGGGGCCGACTTCTTAATTTGCATAATACAATTAGGGTTTGACCAATCCGCAAAAGGGGATTTGGTCAATTACAATGCCCGACATGATCAATCCAAAAAAGGGGTTGATCTAATGAATAATGACTCAATAAATAAATAGAATATTCTTTGCAGTTACAATATTTCAACAGGTTGCCCACTACTATCAAAACTGATCTGATCGGAGCAAAAGAAAACTGTCTCTAACACACCAATCTCAAGTGTGAAAAGAAACTCCCAACCTGTGTAACAATCTGGCCAACAGGTCTGTCTTTGACCTTGTAGGGCACTAAGTTTTAGCACTTTCAAATCTGATTTTTTTCACTGTTTAGGACTGTATACTTGCCGTCCAAAAACAGCCAACAGATCTGATCTTTACCCTCACAAAATCTGCCCCCTATTTGCTCCAAAATTCAGCCCACTGACTTGCCCTTAGGCTCTGATACCATGTAAAATTTTGAGGTATTAAAAGGCTGCCAACACAGATCTGTCTTTGACCTGTTGTTGGGCACTAAAATCAAAGTTTAACAAACTGTCTTCTCACTGTTTTGGGACAGTCACACAGTCCGATAATTCTGCCCAGAAAATCTGCCTTTAGCCTTGTGATTTGATGCCCTTTTGAGGCTCTCTTTGCATGGGTTAAAATATAGTTTAGGCTGCCATAAAAATTAGCAAATGCATATAGCTCAAAACATCAAATACTCTCTTAGGATCTTAACAACTCCTACAGCTGAAAGTAATAAGCAAACCATGACAAATATACACAAGTGTTTTTGGTCAACATGACCCTGGAAAAACCCCCATGGGGAAAACCAATTAGAGAGATAGATATATATATATATATGGAGATCTGAAAGCAAGAGCTACAACAAGCAAGTACACAAGGAACCTGTTACAACACAAGCTTCTTCTCAAGCTTGTAATGGAGTCCCTTGATTGTAGTGCCCCTTTGCCTTGGTATGCGAGACCCTTTGCCTTGGTTTGTTCCCCTTTACCTTAGCACTTGCGCCCCTTGCTGATTGTGCCTGATAACTTGGTGTGCGCCCCTCCTTGTTAGCTCCCTTTGCCAACACATAGGTGCGCCCTCACTTGCTTGATGGATGCGCCCACATCTCTTCTCAAGAATGGCGCTCCAACACTCTACAAGTGCGCCCCTCTAGCATGCAAGCGTCTATCCTCTCAAGATGCACCCACTAGCTTGCTTCCTCAACCCTTGCGCCCCTTAGCTTCTCACCATGGATGCGCCCATAGCTTGCTTGTGCCCCTCTATGCTCAAGAGTACACACTCAAACCCTCATGCGCCCTTCTCTTCTCAAGAAGTGCACCCTTCTCTTCTCCAAAAACTCACTTGCTCTCTTCTCTTCCTCACTCAACTCTCTCAAGTGACAATGAGCCTCTCTTTACCCTCTTGCTTCCTTTAGCCTCTCTTAGGCCAAACCCTAGAAGATCAAGGGCCTAGATTAGATCTAGCCCAAGTTTAATCAATGGATGAGATCACATCTCATAAATCTCATTTGAAAACCCACTTTGACTTAAGTTTCCATAGTTTGCTTTATGTTCTCTAATTCACTTCACTCAAGTGAATTAAATGTCACTTTATACTTAAGTGACTAATTTCACTTTATGACTTAAGTGAATAAAGTCAAAGTGAAATTAGAACATAAAGTAAAGTATGAGGGTAATATTTTCCCCCCTTTGTGTTTAGAGACTCACAAACACAAGGGGACCACTTTCCAAGGTACCCAAATCTCAACATATGGGGGGCGGACAATGATACCGTCACGTAACTCCAAAAGGTGCTCTAAGTAGAAAGACATCTTCAGGCCCAAGCTCGTCGTGGGTGAGATCCAAGTGACCTGAATATATAGTATGTATATGTCCTCTCTAATGTCACGGTTCACAATCTGTCTAGTTGGCAAGAGATGGACCGGCGCATCTAAGGAGTACCTGAAGGGGGGAAGGCGCTCTGGGGAGATGGTTATCGACTGGAGAACTTGTACAATGTGCAAGACAAGGACCACAATTTATACGGAAGCATAAAAAAAATTACATTTCAGAGATGACCATGATCTCATTTAGATTTCAAGATATGGGAAGACCCTCTTCATAGCTGCAAGAGCTATGCTAAAAGAATTCCAGAACATAATGAGAGATAAAATCAGAAAAATTAGAAATTGTAAACTCCAATGGTGAGGCTATCTAAAATTTTAGATATAAGTGAATGCAACTTAATCTGACAAGAGGATCATGATAATTTCTTGATTACAGTAATTGAAAGAAATAGTAAAAATTTTATTGCTATTATATAAATGTGAACATACTTGTCTGATCTAGACTACTATATGAGCATGAAGAGAAAGAGAGAGGTACTTTAAACCCAGTGCTAGTTCTCTAGCAACCGCCCAATTGATTTCCGAAGAATCTCCAACAAGGTACACTGATGTCCCTTTTAACAGTGCTGAAACTCCTATAGACAAGGAATGCCATGCCTCCAGAATGTCTGGCCATTTCACATCTGCATCATTCTTCTTGAGACTCACCACAAGTTCATTTTCATCAATATACCTGCATAATCAAAAGAAAAGATACTAAAAGAATGTCGTGCCGCTGCAAGTTTAACTCTATAGGGAACTTGAATGTCACAGAATGTCAAAAAATGATATTATGGCAAAGCTGCATTGCTAGAGGTATAAAACAAGAATATCAAAAATAGAATGATAATTTTGCTCGGAGAAATAGGACAAACCAGGCAGATTCTGCAGGTTTTATCTGGCCATAAAGCTTGTCAATGGACAACAAAACTTTAACTTCCCCAAGGATCTTGACTGCAATAACAAGAGAAGTATCTTGTACATTCACAAAGACCTCATCGGCATCTGGAATAATTTCTCCCGGAAATGGGATTCGCAGTTCCACCTCTGCAGCAGCATCAGTAAACTGTCCAGTGGTTTATGTGACTGGGATAATTCATGTTAACAAATGAAGTATCTCTTTTCAACAATAATTGAAAAACTAGTATGTTGCTTAGACAATTGTAAGACAAGGCTTTACTTCAAAAGCTTAATCAAATTTGATCTCAAAAATAAGCAATGGTATAATCTCATAGGAACAAAGTAAAGGCATGCTGAAGACTCCATTGTTCAAGGGATAAGCATAATACCCTGACCAATGTCACTTCTCAAAGAATGAGGCACAGTGTATCAGTTTATTACAAAATATCAGTCAACTTTGCAGTCAAAGTTAGATATGTAGGTTTCCAAAAACTTTCAGCACGTGAAAGAAATATGACTTGGATGCAGTTTGTCCAACATATATTATTTATGCCACACCTATGTTGATTCTAGGCCAACTGGCTGCCATATAGGTACCCTAGCCTTGATTATAACACCACTAGGTACCTTAGCCTTGATTATAACACCTTCCCTATCCTCCAAAGATCATTATTCTAAATAAGGGCAGATATGCTTGAAAAGACTTCTAACATCCAGCTTACCTTTGCATTTGAAACTTTCTTTTTTTCCTTATCTCTTAGTACTACTGTGCTTGTCATGTCCAATATTCTGACTAGAACATGTGCTATGGGGTTTACTTAGACATCCAGGAAACCTGGAATCTTAATATCATACTCATTCTCCAACCATCTCTTGAATGAGAAACATCGTCCAGTGCTTCCAGACGATTTAACAGGTAGTTAAACAATCGGAATCAAACATAATTCACAATAGTCCGGGAGTATTTGTGACAAAAATTCCAATTATTATTGGCTCATTGCAGACAAATCTCTGGTAAGCAACCTCAGAAGGAACATGTTGAGCATAGATACTAAATTAGAAACAAAAACTACTTGGGCCTGCTAGTAGAATGACGCCTCAATGACTTGCAAATAATGACACCCTAACATAGCACTCAAGATAATTGCTATAGTTAAACATTACAAAAAAGCTTATCTGAGAACTTGGAGCAGCAAATCAAATAAGGACTAAAGAAGAAATGTCTCCAACCCTGCTACTCAAGTAAGAGAGAGGTACTCAAATTCAAGGCATAGGCAATCCCAATGAATTACAAATTTACAAGACATGTTCCTAAATATATTTTAAACAACTGACAATCTAATCAAACTGGACACTCGAGAAATTTCAGAGAAGGTGTCCTCGCAGAAGGAAGAGCTGTAGACACAATTCTGCATTAGTTTAGGCACAGTACCTTCTCCATGATGGTCATGTTCATATATAATAGACCTACCCAAGTTAAGTAGACAAGAAAGAGGCTTCATTAAGTGGAAACAAAAACTGGCTGCATTCCAGGATGTCACAACTCAAAAGTTCTGTTCTGATAGGGACACAATCTAAACACACTACTATTAGATCAATGTACCCATGTGAGAGACCAACCCCTTAAGCAACCTGGTCATCCTCCACCCTTCAACACCGTAATAGGACTCGTGAGATGTGCACAGAGTGCATTGCTTTCGAATAAGTAATGGAGACTATAAGGTTTCCATCAATATTTTATGGTATTGGAGAGAAAAGGTTCCTGTAAATACTAAAAACTGATCTTCTTTTGTTCCATAGACTCAGAACTTTGTGCCTGCCAGAACTGGTAGTCTCCCTCATTAGGACATTACATGAGAAGATCATGGGTCAGGTGTGGGCAAGATCTGGTGGAACCCATGATTTCTACAGCATCATAGGGGTGAAGCAGTGATGTCTTCTTTCAGAACGCTTTTTGGCCTTTAGATTGACAAATTCAAGGATCTAATTTTGGTGTTAGAGATGGCTGCATCCTTGTTGGGGTTACCAATATTACGTTACCCTTTGCAATGACATTATTTTGCTATTCCTTAGAGCAGTGAGTGTTTAAAGATAGTTTGACGTATTTACAGATTCTGCAATGAAAGTTAACCTTCTATAGCATAAAAGGAACGGCATTCAATATGACTTAGAAGGAGGCAGTATAAATTAACCTTACCTACAGAGATAAATGGTGAAAGTTGCACTCCTATATTCATCTAGCAGTGATTTTTTCTGGTCCTTCCTTTCGTTTGGGCCCAGCTCCTGGGGCAAGATTGAGCAAAGGGTACACCACGTTGAGAACATGTGGGAGGCGATGCTTCCAGAATCCAACTTCAGTTTCAGGATATTCCAACAAAGATCTGTTTCTCTCATACCTTGACTGCTCCATCTTTGCTCTATGGTTGTAAAGTTTGGGGACCTAAGAGATCTGCAGGATAAGCTCATATTGAAAGACTCTTGGTAACAATGTTGTCAAGCAACGTCCCAGCTAAGAGGATAAACTCATATTGAAAGACTCTTGGTAACAATGTTGTCAAGCAACGTCCCAGCTAAGAGTGTTCCAGACTCTGTCATCAGAGCTGAATTTGGGGCTTGCTTTTCTTTTAGGCGATAATCCTTTTGTTGGTATGCTCCACAGAATCTAGTAGGCTACAGTGGTCGAAAATTTGTAAGCTGCCCAATCTAGCGTATATGAGCAAAATTATAAGCAGGTGGCCTGCAATGATCGAAAATTTGTAAGTGGGTGCAGTATAGTCTATATGAGTAAAATTATAAGCGGGGTGGGATACAATGATTGAAAATTTGAAAATAGGTCAATCTAATATTAATGGGCAAAATCATAAGCGGGTGAGCTGAAATGATCGAAGATTTGTCGGCAGGTCAATCTAGTGTACATTTGCGAAATCATTAGCAATGATCCAATTTACCTCCCAAGCCACGGTGAGAATGTGAATGCATTCGCCTAATTAGAACAGAGTTACCTTTGAACCTTGAGCTTCACCAACTCCAACCAAAAACACAAAAGAAAAAAGAACTAAATGGACCGTAGGGCCTTGCAATTGCAGCACAATGTACTGCCTAGTGATTAATACATGCAAACATAAACTTTGGAGCATGCTGTAATGGCAATCACCGCACAGCAGAGGTAGAAATCAAATAAAAGGATGTAAAAACAATTTAATCTGAAAACATGAGCTATCGCATTGCGTTACGTACATCGTAGTCGCAGAGTTCTCGAGCAGTAGTAAGCTTCCCTCCCTTAGCAGGTGCACACTGAATTCTTCTATTGGGTAGACGAGCAGAGCAAATGTTGAAGAGGCCTATTCCATGTTTATTGCTCACTTTAAGCCTGTGAAGTGAAGTGGGTGCGAATAAGAAAGACAGAGAATGAGAATTAGAAAGCAAGGAATGTTGGAATTGGTAATTGTGTGTGCACTTGAAGGCCACAAGGATTGAGCGAGTGTCGCGGGATTGCGTGATTGCGGGAAAGGAAGCCATGGATAGCTCTCTTCCCTCGACTGTTTACCTTATCTCGTTTCCTCGCTCGTAAATGAGCTTTATATTGGAGATGTTTTAAAGGGAGTGTGATAACGGGCCAACGTTTTGGCCCTGTCTCGGCTCCCAAACGTGCCATTGTTCCGCGCCTCGTCCCTCGGGCGGCCCCTCAAGGCGCCGTAACCCTATCCCAATTTGCACGTCCTCTTCCACCCTCTACATAGCCGGTAGGCTTCCCCTGAAATTTTGAGGAGGCTTATTGATGTGAAGTTGTACCCATTCTGTTGCGGTTACCACGGCTAGCCATAATTTCTTGATTGTCATTCTTGATCTATTTCTTAGTTTACTTTTGTGTATTGGTGTCACCATTTTCATTCCCAATAATATGTGAATCAGTTGAATTTGAGGTTAAGAAATACATTGTGTTCAGCGTTGGGGAGAACCTATCACTTTTATTCTCTTTCAATAAAGTTCACAAATCATAGTAGCGATAGTTATTACAATGGACACAACTACTACAAGAGTCCTTGGCCTTTTAGACTTAAATTGTCATGGTTCATTGGTTGTTTATAAGAGAGGGATGGCCTTTCATTGGCCCACATGACCATGAATTTGTTAAATCATTTCTTGTGTTTGGGAGGCTCTGAAAATGGAGTAGATGATTTCCAAGGTGAGAATCTTCTTCAAATGTGTTAAATTATCGTCTACATGGAACAACTCCAATGAATACTAGATTGTACAAGATGTTGAACTTGATGATCTCACTTAGATCGATACATGGGATAAGTATTGTTCCTCTAAAAATATTGTGGGAAAGGTCTAGTGTCTACAAACACTTGATATCATCAAGTGCTCCAAGTAGAAACCCGTTGAAATTATTAAAAGCAACATTGACATTGACAAAGGCAAGGTGGTGGTAAAGGTAGTTGAGGGCTATGAAGGTAAGTCAATGTAACCACATATATGTTCCCATTTATGCTTCTATGTATGTCATATGTTTGTGAAAATAGGAATAGATATCCACAACCATATATGCATTAAGAAGATCGAGTGCATGAAGCCATGAAACTTGAAATATTCGTGAATGGTGGGTCATCTATTGTCAATGGTGGAAATCCAATGCACAAAGTCATTAAAATCAATGACGGTTGCTTGCAAACTATATCCCTTTTTTTATGATTTTGTTTAGCTTACCATGTAAAGGTTCTTCCAAAACATTGTTTTGCACAAACTCATATATCAGCGACATTGTCTTCCCGTGGATGCATAAACCCAATAAAGAGAGGAGGTTTGGATCCTTGATTTTGATCATCCAAAGGGTTCGGAAAATTATAATATATACGAAGTTTAATAATGAACTAGGCATGGAGAAACAAAATGTTTGTCATACATAAGAAGAGTGATTTGTATATGTACATTATTGTTTAAGTATGTGATGATGTGTTTCAAGTAAAATGGTGAAGTTTAATGGGTGAGGAACTAGTTGCTTCTAACTAGGTCTCAATATAAGGGGAGGGGGTTAACTGAAAGATAATTTCCAAGGGGGGGGGGGGTTCTTTTAGATAATTTCCAATGGTTTTGGAGGAGTACCAACAATTTTCTAAGTGAGGCTAGGAAAAACCTTTCCCTTCGTCGAAGTGTTTCATCCTTGTCGGAACCTTTCCCTTCATTGGTCAAGACCTTTCCCTTTATAAAATTCTCTCCTCCTCATTAGATCATTTCCCTTCCTTAACCAAAAAGTTTATCTTCGTTGAAACATTTCCCTTCTTCAGAGTCTTTCTCCTCATCATATTGTTTCCTTAATCGAGACACTTCCTTTTGTCGAATTGATTTACTTGGTTGGAACATTCTCACTCATTGGAATACATTCCTCTATAAGTTCACTTTTTTCATTGGAATAGTTTCTCTTATTTTGTCGTCATCCTCTTGTTATAATGGGAAGATCCTTGTCGGTGAGGTCATTGTTAGTACATGGCATTTTCAAATTAGCTTCATCACCACTTTGTCCCCCCATTCTATATTGGCATCACTCGTACTATGGTATGCTTCTTGTTAACACTTTGTCTAGTGGATATTACTCCTACCCAGATGGTGAGGCAACATCATCCATAGTTTGTTCTATTATTTTATTTGTTGTCGTCACATGCCTTATCAATATGTTTCTTGTTGGCACTTTATTTGGTGGAAATTACTTCTACCCAAACAATGAGGAACTATCATCACTTGGTAGAAGGGTATAAGCATTACTCGTACCCAAACAATGAGGCAACATCATCCCTAGTTTGTTCTATTGTTTTATCTGTTGTCATGACATGCCCTATTAGTATGCTTCTTGTTGGCACTTTATTTGGTGGAAATTACCTCCTACCCAAACAGTGAAGAGTTATCATCACTTGGTATAAGGGTATAAGCATGGAGCTCCATATAAGCATCAACTTGCGAGCCCTGAAGTGCTTGACTTTTTGTAAAATCTCCTTGGTTGGCTTTTTGTGAAAAAAATGTTGGTGAGTGGTTTGTCGAGTGCATCATTATGCTTAATGAGAAAACGCTTGGGAAAAATGACCGGGAAAGAGAAAACAATCTAGTATCGACATTTCATTTTTAGTCCAAGCTGGTAAAGATTAAATTGTTGTTACATTTCAAACATGTGATTATGCTCTCTTTCTAGTGCCATTGGTTTCCTTTCACCAAAACTAACTCTCAGTTATACTTCTTTATCTATGTTTAAGGCCTTACTCGTAGAACCAAGACAATGATTATTTTTGGTAAAAAAAATTAGCAATAAACTTCATCAATTTATAAATCACTATGACATGTATATCAATATGTGTGTTCAATGTCATGTGACCAAATAAAGTTTGCAAATGAGAACAAAGAGGCTCCAAAATACACTTCAATATCCCATGGTTTTGTTTGTTAAGACGGTTAGTGAATTGATATCTTGAGTGACCAATGTAGTAAGATGGTTATATTGAAATTGTTGAATATGTTCAATGAAACTTCGATTGGTTAAGCTTGTAGGTAATGGGATAAACATACCTCATTGCATTGTTATGAATAATGGATGACAGGTCATTTTATGAAGGCCCATAGAGCCTTTCCTTGTTATGTAATGTGGGGACTGTCGTGAACAAGAAATAAGATGATATTTTAAGATAAAATGATGTCTATAGGATATGTTTCTCATAATATAGGGCTTGTTACCCCCTCTCACCTAGGGGTAACTAGAGGAGATCATTCTTCATGATTCACATTGCAGATAATGATCCTAGAGATGATGACCAACATTCTCCACAAACAACAACCCCTCAAATGCCTTTCTCTCATCATTACTCAACTCATTTACTTGATCAATATGTTCACTTGATGGTGGTGGTCCAACACACATGAGGTACATTAGCCATTGTTTCATACAAAATGTTACATTTAATGTATTGGGAATTTAGGTGAGGATCATGGGTTGAAGTTAGATAATGAATCATGATGCTTGGAAGTTATGTTTTTTGCCTTGTTTCACCTTGGTGGCCATCATATGTACTCTAGTCAAGTGTTGTCACTCTCAAGGAAAAGGGGTACTACTGGGAGGCATTGATATATTCCACCCATTGTCCTATCTTTTGGGAATAGTTGTTACATGTATCCCAAAAAGGTTTGTATTCCCTTCTCCTATGAGAAGAAGGGGATTGAATGCCCGAGGTTGATGTAGCTGGTAAAAAAAGAATGGAAAAAGCATGTTATAAATACAGAAATAAAAAATAAATAAAGGGATATAAAGGGATATAAATGATCAACCAAAAGCCAAGTGAGCTTGAGCTCTACTACCTCGATATGAGGTCATCACCCCAAGTCCCAATGCACTGAGTGCATACCTAAAGAAAAGGACTTAATTAAATTACCTCGATGTAATAAATGTATAAACCTGAAAAGGGGGTTGCAAAGAAAAATAATGAATATCAAAAGGCAAGATAGGGGTGGAAAGAAATAGTGTCGAGGAAAGGGTAACTCAATGCACCAAGTGCTCCCTCTATAAAGACACTCATGAAGATGAACATCGCACATGGCCTTGAATGTCAATGACACCATGACCATGAAGTAAACCCCATGTCATACCACTCACTCATAGTTACACTTTGATGGGTTTCTTGGGAAATACTCGTCTACTTGGGTAATGGCACACCTAATAGGGTTCTATAATGGTCCTCCTATACTTAAACTTGACAATTTGCATAAAATCATAAGCTAACGTGAAGTTTGAAGAAGATATCTAATGTGAATTACTTACATGGGTTTTGCATTAACTTGTGACTCACTTTTTATGATTCTAATGATTATTGTATCCATGATGATTGGTCTCACTTGATTCTATTATCCCTTGCTTGATGATGATGCACCCTTTGACATGGTCCGTTGGAGGATGTTGGTGATGCTTTCCCTCCACTTCATTAAGGTCATTGCAGCTTTGATGATGAGTGTTGAGCCTTGTGATGACTTGGCATCCCTCGCCACCTTCTTGACTTGGGACATTGCACTATTGACCTAGGACAATGCACATGGAACTTGATGTGTCACCTTGATCCCTTGATGAAGTCACACACCCCTTGAGGACGTTGAGGCTTGGATTGATGATGATGGTACACCTCTTTGGAGAGGTGATGGAGCTCTTATGATTCATGATGTCATGATTTTGACCTTGGATGTTGCACAAGTGATGAGACATCATACTTGAGGGTGATGTGACACTTGTTTGAGTCGACTTAGTACTTGGATGATGAGTTGGCACTATGTTGATGAGGAGATGTGACCTTCTTGACAAGGAGGCATGACTTTGGACAATACTTTTCACCTTTTGGGGAGAGACATGACTTCTGGAGCATTTGCACCTCATTTGGAGATGGTGACACCCCTCTTGGGCCTTCTATAGTAACACATGTGGTGTTTTTAGAGGACGTTTTCATGTTTTAGCATTGTATCTTTATCTTAGAGGAATTTTTTGGGGTTGGCCTAGACCTATCCACCTTGTATTATGGATTTTTATGTTTTAGGGGTTTCTTAGAGAGGTGAAGCGCTTGGTTTCCTCATATAAGTAGAGGAAGCTCCTTCATTTGCAAATCATGGCAACTTATGGAGGATTACTACTACTCTTCTCTTATTTACTTCTCTTTGTCTATGGATGACTTATGCACCTTATTTGGGAGATGATCTTTGGATGCTTTTCAAGTTTGATGGATGATTTTCATGGTTAGTGTTTCATGGATGATCATTGTTTTACCTAGTAAGTGCTCTTTCTAAATATTTGTTGGTTTATTTCTTGAATGTATTAAGTGTAAACGTGTTTATCAAAGTGGTGATAGTGCATGTTACCTTGTATTTCTCTTGAATAAATCTCATCTTGAAACCCTGGGAAAGTTTGTAGTGGACTACCTTCCCTTGATTTCATTTTTTTTAAGCTTATTAAAGGACATAGGGAAAATCTCTAGGGTTTGTAGTGGAATACCCTAGGTATTTTCCTATAGGATAGATTTCTAAGGTTTATAGTGGACTACCCTAGGGTTTTATCCAAGGTCCATATTTAATCTTGTCAAAGTGCATAAAATGATTTCTAGGGTTTGTAGTGGAATACCCTAGTTGTCATTTTATTGGTTAAATCCCTAAGGTTTGTAGTGGACTACTTTAGGGTTTTATCCAAAGCTTTACCTTTGTCTCCCATGAAAGTTTGTAATTTGAACCTATATTCCCAAGAGGAACGAATGGAACTAGTATTTCTCCCTTGCAGTAGGTCTCAAACCCTAAATTCGCCCTTTTCTTGTTGCTCTAGGGTTAGAATAGGGTTTGTGGCAATCTATCTTAATTTTTATCCATCCTTGAGCTTGACATCTAGGGTTTGATTGGAATCATTCACCTTAAGGTGAATCTTATCTTCATTTATTACATTGTTGATTTATTTTCCATCTCTCTAGGGCTTGACGTATTGCATCCTTAGAGCTATTATATGCCATTTACATTTCAACGAGTGATTGTTTACAAAACCCTAGTTTAAGTTGTGTTATTTCAGCCCTAATTTCATTAATTTATTACTTGTTTAGAGGGTTGATTTATTGCTATTGTTATGACTTGATACATTGTTGAAGCCATCATATTTTATACAAGTTTGTAACAACCTATCTTGCCTTTTGATTTGTAGTGTTTGGAGTACCTCACCGATCTATTTTGACTTGCTAACATCATTAATTGTCTTGGATACTTCATATATACAAATATGGAAATTGCTTCATTGGCCCACCTTGTACCTACCTTGGATATCTCGATCAGTGGTGGTATGTTTGAGTAGCTAATATAGAAGGTTGTAGACTTGTTTTATCTTGATATAGGACTCCTTGAAGTTACTAGGGAAGCCTCCCTTGTGTTGGATTTCATCCTTCACTAAAATGAGGGAAGTGGTTGCTAAGGTGACAATGGTAACACTTCCATGTTGTTTGAGCCCTTGTGAAAGGCTTTGCACAAAGGTTTTTGATTTTGTGATAACATGGATCTCATATAGGGAAAAATGGAAAGCTCCTAAGCAAAAATCAACAAGGATATCAAAAGAGCCAATCGTCAATCACACCAGGGCCTAAGGATTCTTTCTTGGTGCATGCCAAGGAACTAAAGATTTGTGTGGGGCTAGGGAAATTATTTTCCTTAATGATCATCATTGTTTTTCTCTCAAATATGGAGTAGGACAAGGTACTAACAATAGACTTAAAAAAAATTCTTAGCTGATTTTGATGAGATTTGCAATAGATACAGATGTTAGTCAAATGCAGGTAATGGGGGATTTTAAATTGTTGATGGACTAGGAAAATCATAATTGTCAAAATACAAATTTGGATTTAGAACTAATCATGATTAGAGTCTTAGAGGTAGAAAATCAGTTTGAGTTCATCTCATTTTCTGACATATATAGAGAGTTCAATTCAAAAGCATATCATCTCTCTAAAGCTACTATCACTTTGCAGGAAGGGACCTTTGTTCCACAATAATCCAAGGGAGAGGATACATTTCCTAAATCTTCAATCTCCCTATTATAAAATATGTGACAAAAATATATAGGTTGATTATATTGGGGGGGTTGTTTAGCCAAATTTGTTGTTATAGGAAGGCAATAACATTTGTTGTGATAAGTCTTTTTTAATGGAACATTATAATATGTAGATACAAGAAAGTACATTAGAAATTTCTGAAATGTGAAAGAGGGATGAGAGGCTTGCCAATGTATATTTTGATTTATTTCTTGAAATAACAAATTTAAGTTTTTTAAGTTTTTTTCATGGGATAAAAAACTTAAATTTGTTACACTGGAATTGTTGAATTTGATTGTTGAACTTGTAATATCATATTGTTGAAATTGAAATTTACAATAGGTACTAAATATAATTTACTCATCAAAGGAATTACCCTCTAGTTGTCTTATAATTCTATTGGATTACACCAATTTTTGTAATTTATTCCATGTCACTAAGTGGGTCACCACATTTGTTGTGTTACATCAAACAATAGAAAATAAATCAAGTTTGCAAGTGAATACCAAACTTATAACCTACAAACTAAAACTTCTAGGACAATATATGAAACATATTCACAAAATGATGCATAAATGGTTATTATACATTCAAGTTACCCGAGGCACAAATCAAGCCCTAAGGGTTAGCAAAATCAGTTGAACAATTCAGCCAAAATTAGCATGTGACCAACAGGGGATCATAGGTCATAGGTTAAAATCTAGTCGAGTCCCTCGAGGTTGCTAGCTACTACTATGGTTGGTGGTTGAGTTACCTTCCAGCTAGATATTTTGGAGAAGATGGGGGGATCTCATGAAGTTTTCTTGGAAAATAAACAAGGCACAAATCAAGGGATCCACAGTAAAATGGTTGAATATAGGAGGACTACAAATAATGATGCATATTAAATTGTTCATATTGAAGGACTAAGAGTAGCCTCAAAATATGGTTCCAATGAAATTGTCGTCTTCAGTAACTCGTTGCTAATATGTAATTAGATGAAAGTGGATTTTGAATTTAGAAAACACAATCTAAAACCATTGTATAGAGAAGTAAGAATCATTATTAATCAATTTTGATCCTTTACCATGCACCATTATGGTGTTGATGAAGATCATATGGAGGTTTAGATGATATGTAGTGATCTATTATGTGGATATCAACTCCAGATGAAGGTGATGAAGGTGATGTTGGTCAAATGTCAACTCCATGAATATTAGATGATCAACATCAATATAGATCTCTTATATGTGAATGCTTCCTTGTTATGACTATTGTCGTGTGTGTGATGGTGTGGTTGTTGCCTTTTGATACATAAGTGAAGGTATGATTCAATTGTTTAGCATTTTGATTTTTTTTGTAATATTTTGAATTAGTTATCATCGTATGATTTATAGAGATTTTGTATGTCAAGTCGAAGATGTTTATGTTGAGATTCAACAAGAAGATCCTAGTGAAAATTATGCACCTACACTAGGATGGAGCCTCAGGCTATTTTTAGGTGGAAGTCTATTTTTAGATGATGAGCAAATTCTATTTATAGATGATGTCTATTTATAGATGGTGAG
>SNQJ01S0059147.1:40645-57674 GCA_010110895.2 Picea sitchensis | reverse complement strand
TCGTAGAAACAAGCCTCTGCCCCATTGAGAGCATGGCTATGACTAGATACATAATATACAAGAACAAGTTAAACAACATGGGAGACAAGAGGCTACCTAAAATTGCTTCCAAATCAAGTCATAACCACCATCGACTCAAGCGAGGATGGCATAAAGACGCCTCGTCTTGGCTAAACTATTGGGGAATCATGGAAGAAACCATTTTGTAGAATAAAGATACTATTAAAAAAATTGTCAAATCAAAATTTAAGGAAAAAATGTGGTGTGATAAAGAGTTAGAGGAAAAAAGAAAATTAAGGTATTGTAAAGATGTAATCAACCCTAATCTAGAAGATCAAAATTATCTATCTATTTTACCAAGTGTAAAGAAAAAAAAAACATTGCTAAGATAAAAACAAATTCTCACGAGCTCCATAGTGAAACTGGGCGTTGGTCAATTCCTAAAACGTCATGGGATGAAAGAGTGTGTCACATTTGTGACACTAGGAAGGTTGAAGATGAAAAACACTTTCTCTTAGATTGTCCAACCTATACCCATATTAGATCTCATTTTCAAAATATTAATCACACTACCAACCTTCCTAACCTCTTAACTCAACAAAAATATGGTGATCTTAGAAAGCTTTTCTTAATGTTTTTCGAGCACAAAAACAAAATTCTAAAGAATCACAAGTAATCACTTACCCTCTTAAAGTCCCATAAACCAATTAGATCTTAGTGGACGTTAATAATCATCATCAATCATTCTCATTTATACTTTATTATTATATCCTTGTGATAGCAGAGATATTAACTTTTGAGCCATGTCTATTATTTGATTGTTAAACATAATTTAAACTAAAGTTTGATTCACCGACTTACCGGAGCCACGGGTGGCTGCGGATGTAGTCACCCCATTAATGCTGGCAGAGGGGTTCCTGACCTTGTGTCAACAGCCTCTCCACTTAGGTCCACATGCAGATTATACAGCTGTAATTTAACCAATTTGCACAGTTCGCGGTCGGGTGCTTTTGGGGGTGGAGCTTGCCTTTGACAGAATCCATGGCGTCACCGACACTAAGGTTAGATATTCTCAGGGGACTCTTCACAATCCCACTTACCCTGATGTTTGTACGAGAAAGACCAACCACGCTGAGATCGTGAGGGTTTAGTACGATCCCAATCAATGCGCTTACGAGACCCTTTTGGACCTTTTCTGGTCTCGTCATGATCTCACCTCTCTCAATCGCCAGGTACCGCCGTTATCATTCCTTTCTTTCTTGACATATCTCTATTTTTTTTTAAAGGTTTTCCAATATGAATTTGGGATTTTTGAGCGTTTATAATCCATGCGTAGGGTTTGTAGAATCTGAGAATTGGATAGGATTGGTAAAAGCTTGTCGGTCTGTGAATTTATCCAAATTCTTGTGAACCCGTTCGGTATTTTTTTTCCACAATTCAGGTCTCGCGTTTGATTTCCCTCCTCTCCGAAATTCGAAAATTTCCAATTCGCAATGCCTTTATCGTCCTCCTAGCAACAACAACAACATCATCATCAGAAGGGAGCCCATCGAAAGATCGCATAGCGCTGGATCTGAGCGACGAGTGTGCCTTCGCAGTGAAATGGGTCGTGGTCAATTACCTGCGCCTAGGCGATTACGTGATCCTTCTCTACATTAGGCAAACCAACATTCTGTACGGGGCCGATTGGGGTTCCATCGATTTATTCGTCGAGGACAACACCGACGAGGAGTTCCAACAGAAGCTCGAGGATGATTTCGACGCCTTCACGTTGACTAAGGCCTCCGACCTCGCCCAGCCCCTGGTCGATGCCCACATCCCCTTCAAGATCCACATCGTAAAAGACCACGATATGAAAGAGAGACTACGCCTTGAGGTCGAGAAGCTTGGTCTTAGGGCCGTTATCATGGGAAGTCGGGGTTTTGGGGCCTCCAAGAGGACCTACAAGGGTCGTCTTGGCAGAGTCAGCGATTACTGCGTCTGCCCCGTTGTCGTCATCAGATATCCGGACAATAAAAACGGAGTAGGAGCTGACTATCTTGACCAAGTTTCCCACAAAGAGTTCATAGTAAAACCTCTTTCGGAGATCGACGACAAGCCTCATTCATAGGTATGCAGGTTGTCATTGTCATTGTTACTGTAAAAAGATTTGATTTTTCTTGAGTCTCATGCATTCCCCTGAAATGCGTGGGTTTTTCTGTATCGAGATATTATGCTTTTTCTGGTGGTTAGGGTTTCTAGGGTTTTGTTACTAGGTTTTATCATTTTCGATTTAGTTGAGACATGAATCATCATCACCAGCTTGATTAAAATGATAGTTTTCATCACTCTCTTTCCACAGTGACATGCTTTCAAATCTTTGCCATGTGTCTCCGTGTTGGACTCGTAATTCCCTTCTTCATTTGGTTTATCTCAGCATTGGGTCCTGCACAAATTCCGATGGGCCACATCTATTAAATCAATTAACAAAATCACGAGTCTTTGAATGGAGAAGGAAAGCGGGGACCAGGGCCTCTTTTTCATTGAATTGATTAATGGCGCCCAACTCTGTAAGCGGAAAAAAAATGCTTTGTTCACAACTTTGGTTAAAATCTCTTGATATATGTTCCATGGTTTTGAAAAATTTGATTGGTTTTAAGTTTTTATGTCGTTTCAGAAACTTGTAAAAACCTTTGGAGGCATGGTGAAGCTATACATCACATTTCGAGGAAATGAGACCATTTTGACCCATTTGAGGCTAGTTGGCTCTCACGCATATCTAGTGATATTTACCATTAAAGGTGTACATTTATTGGCAATGGGCACAATTAATGATCTTTTAATTTAAAATTCTAATAGGATGGCTAACAATTGAAGATGCTGGCATATTTTTAGTCGTCCTCTCAAATCAATGAATGTGATTTACTTTTTATAACTTCCTTGTATTTTTGAATGCATTGGTTAACCTGTTTACTTTTTAACATTTAGCTAATCATATTAAAAAATCACTGTAGCACTATATGATTGCCACGTTTGAGCGTTTCATATTGGATGCGCGTAGATCATCAAGAGCTTATTTCTTTTAAAATAATTGCGCCGAAAGTATACCTATTGAAGATGGGCACAATTAATGATCTTTTAATTATAAAAACTAATCTTATGGCTAGCAATTGAAGATGCTGGCATATTTTTAGTCATCCTCATAAATCATATACTTCTTATAGTGCTTAAGTTTCAATCATATAGTTCTTACGTGACAATCATATAGTGCTTATTTCCTTGTTTACTTTTTCACATTTACTTAATATGATTAATATTTCACTGCCATTACCAATGATTGCCACGTTTACCTAATTAACAAAGATTACAAAAAATATAAATAAGGCGAGCTAAGGCGGAGAGAATTATAAAGAAATACCCGAAGAGTTTTCTGTCCGATTTCAAAGAAATTCATGTAGGATCCCTTTAGAATCCCTGAGTCTCACATCACCTATGATCGAAACTGATTGGCACAAGCCAGAAAATGTGTTGCCCGATNGCGGAGAGAATTATAAAGAAATACCCGAAGAGTTTTCTGTCCGATTTCAAAGAAATTCATGTAGGATCCCTTTAGAATCCCTGAGTCTCACATCACCTATGATCGAAACTGATTGGCACAAGCCAGAAAATGTGTTGCCCGATCTGAGAATGAGAAATATAATGGAGGACTGGGTCTCCCAATACGACCTCGACCCTCCTTTCGACTTCATCTCCAAATAGGACGACCTCGTGGTAGTGATGGATTCTGTATTGAAGCAACACAAGAGTTCACTTTTGCTCGAATTAGAGAGTGCGATAAGAAGCAAGCCTTCGCTAATGAAAAATGGAGGATGCATCTGCTCTTATCATTGTCAAGTTTCGTTGCTTCATTTTTATGTCTTCTTTGAGATTGTGGGAATGAAATAAGCCTTTTGGAGTTAATCAACCACATGATTGTGGTTGTGCTAGTTATTTTATGATTTTATGTTTTGAGTTTTATATGGATGCATGCAGGCTCACGCCTTTCTTCAATGGTCCGCCAGCATGCATGCAATGAATTGTTCATGCATGAACATTTCCCTTTGTTATTCGTGCTCCCACGTCGGGTGCTGAGCAGCAGCCTTGTGACCTCCTCACAATTTTCTATCCGGGAAAAGTGAAAGTTTACAACGTCCTCGCATATATGCTATTCATATTTTTTTTTTAAATGGGAATTTGTGTTTCTATGTACTGTAAATCAAACAATAGGATTAGCTCATGCAATCTCATTTACCTCTTAGTCTAGAGGAGGTTACATATGTTAGAATTAATGATTAATTTAAGGATTGGTTTGGAGTTGGTTTGAGATTTTGTAGGAGCTGTTGAGATATTATCTCAACCTCCATACCTATGTTTGGAATTGGTTGGATCTAACTCCAGCTACATATACCTATTGTATCTTGGGATTTGATATAGTAATACAATATTTTTCTGTGTGTATTTTGTGTGTCTCACTGCTCTCATGTTTTCCATCTTGGTATCAGAGCAAGGACAGCCTTGACTCTCTCACGAGAGGGGCTGGAATTGGCTGGAATATGAAATGAATTGAGAGTTAATCTTTTGTACATTGTTAGCATAGGAGAGTGAATTATCATTTGTTTGTTCATGTGCGTTGTGTGAAGATTTATGTACCTGTGTGAATTTAAATTGCTGTTGTGCAATCATAGTATTGAAAGGATCTAGAAATTGCGTGCACTTTCGGCAGCTATTTAATAAATGCCCTGTGAAGAGGAAAGTCGTGAACTAGATCTAAAGTAAGGATTTGTTGTTGTCAAACTCTATGCTGTATCACATCTCCGTGATGGATCTGTTCGCTGGAAGGAGTTGTGAGACACATCTGTTCGCTGGCAAAGGGATCAACCATCGTGAGTCGAGGGAGGAACTGACCATGGATGTCTGCATGAAGGAGAGACGCTATCTGATGTGCGTGGAGGAGGACATGATGCCCAAATTCAGTCCAGTCGGCTCTGCTGTTATGTTTGACATCGTTTCAAAGGAATTTTCCACAGTGAAGTAGATTTAATTGGAAGCCGCCGTTTATACTGATATATATATATATATTTAGTTACGTGTGGTGTGTTTAAAGTTTTTTATATATTTATGTGTTTATGTAAAAGAAAGTAGGAACTCTTGTATCTTGATATAAGCTGACAACCCCGGTTTCAAGAATTGTTCTTATTGGAAGTCACCTTGTATAATTGAATGTTGAGGACATTCCACATCCAAACTGCTCTTCTAGACACTGAAGGATAGCCGAAAGCAAAAATCTGACAGATGGAGGCATGTTCATAGAATGCATCAATAATTGACATCTTTTATCACGGAAGCCCCGATGGGCTGAGTTGTCAAATTGTCCATTGTACAAGTTCATGAATGATGGTATGAAACACTTATGCTTTAAATGAGTTGAATGGTAAGCTCGAAGAAGAGGAAGAGAAAGAGCACAGTCGAGAGGCATCAGAGTGGGTGTAGGAGCTGATGAAGACCAAATCACATAGAGATCTATGTAGTGATTTGAGAATTGTAATATGTGGTTTATTTGTTATGTAATCATTAAGGGAGGGTGTTAGAATTAATGATTAATTTAGGGATTGGTTTGGAGTTGGTTTGAGATTTTGTAGGAGCTGTTGAGATATTATCTCAACCTCCATACCTATGTTTGGAATTGGTTGGATCTAACTCCAGCTACATATACCTATTGTATCTTGGGATTTGATATAGTAATACAATATTTTTCTGTGTGTATTTCGTGTGTCTCACTGCTCTCATATTTTCCATCTACATACACCTAGTAAAAGAGAAAAGGAGTATCTTTGAAGTACTTAGGCTTAAGCTCAAGTCTTTTGCCAAAGCACAAAACAAATATTTTTGTTTATCTCATCATCCATGCCCAATCTTCTCAGAGGATAAATGCAAGTAAGCCACATGTAGTGAAATACTGAATACGAAGAAAACTAATTTGGTTACAAATTGGAAAATCGAGTTATGTTTGCAATGGGTGTTTTCAGCTCTTTCAATCAAATCAATCAAAAGTTTTCCCTACAACGGTTTTTAGAGAAAAGGAATGACAGGAGCACCTTACGCTCCTCCTCAAGATGATTGTATTGAGTTATTATTATAATATTATTTTAAGAATTTAAGGGATCTTTGTACATTTTTGTTTGTACATTTTTGTATGGAATCTTCCTAATTTTGTCAACATAATTCAAGAATTGAGTAGAAAACGCAATATTGAATACAATAAGTTAATCTAACCTATTTGAACGGCCAGATACAATTATTTGTACACATCAAAATAAAATTAGGGTTTGTTTACAAATGAAATATGCCTTTCAATGCTCATCAGCCACAGCCACAATTATGTGGCTGTGCTAGTTATAATATATATTGTTACATAACATGTTTTTTCAACACTGCTACATTAATAGTTATGTTAACTTCAATATTATTGAAGAATTTTAATATTTATTTTCATTACAAAGAGTGGGTGAGGAAGTTGTGGTTTAATAGTTGGATATGGAGTTGTCATATAAACAATTCAATTTAAAGTTTATCTTGGATGACTATATCTTGAATTCAATTTAAGATTCACTTTTGATGGATATATACTCGAGGAAAGGTGTATATATCACTGTTTCTGAAAACAAATTATCACATCCATGGACACGACATGGTGAACTAGTCAAGTGAATATAGATACATATAGTTTATCCAATGCTCGTCTAACCCATGAAGATGTTTTCAAAAGTACTTTGGGGGACCCAATGAAGGAATGTGAGCTCTGCAACAAATTGCCAGCGAGAATGTTTTGTGAGTTGGACCAGGCCAATCTCTGTTGGGCCTGTGATGCCAAGGTCCACTCCGCTAATTTTATCGTGGTTCACCATGTTCGGAAGCTTCTCTACCACGCGTGCCAATCTCCAACCGAATGGCAAGCCTCAGGAGTGAGTCCATTCCCAACTCTTTCTGTCTGTAACAAGATCTTGGATTTTGTTTCGTAGCAGATATTAGGGTTTTGTCCTTGTTTATAGAATTGGAGAATTGGAAGATGTCGATCCGTTCTTCAGCTCCTCGGAATACAACAAGCAATAACTTCGTCTCTTTCACCCAACTAGTGGATGAATATATCTTGAATTCAATTTAAGATTCACTTTTGATGGATATATACTCGAGGAAAGGTGTATATATCACTGTTTCTGAAAACAAATTATCACATCCATGGACAAGACATGGTGAACTAGGTAAGTAAATATAGATACATATAGTTTAGCCAATGCTCGTCTAACCCATGAAGATGTTTTCAAAAGTACTTTGGGGGACCCAATGAAGGAATATGAGCTTTGCAAAAAATTGCGAGCCAAAATGTTTTGTGAGTTGGACGAGGCCAATCTCTGTTGGGCCTGTGATGCCAAGGTCTACTCCGCTAATTTTCTCGTGGTTCGCCATGTTCGAAAGCTTCTCTACCACGCCTTCCAATCTCCAACCGAATGGCAAGCCTCAGGAGTGAGTCCATTCCCAACTCTTTCTGTCTGTAACAAGAGCTTGGATTTTGTTTCTTAGTAGATATTAGGGTTTTGTCCATGTTTATATATTTGTCCTTGTTTATAGAATTGGAAGATGTCGATCCCTTCTTCAGCTCCTCGAAATACAACAAGCAATAACTTCGTCTCTTTCACCCAACTAGTGGATGAATATATCTTGAATTCAATTTAAGATTCACTTTTGATGGATATATACTTGAGGAAAGGTGTATATATCACTTTTTCTCAAAAAAAATTATCACATCCATGGACACGACATGGTGAACTAGGTAAGTGAATATAGATACATATAGTTTAGCCAATGCTCGTCTAACCCATGAAGATGTTTTCAAAAGTACTTTGGGGGACCCAATGAAGGAATGTGAGCTCTGCAACAAATTGCGAGCCATAATGTTTTGTGAGTTGGACGAGGCCAATCTCTGTTGGGCCTGTGATGACAAGGTCCAATACTCTAATTTTCTCATGGTTCGCCATGCTTGGAAGATTATCTACCACGCCTACCAATCTCCAACCGAATGGAAAGCCTTAGGAGTGAGTCCATTCCCAACTCTTTCTGTCTGTAACAAGAGCTTGCATTTTGTTTTGTAGCAGATATTAGGGTTTTGTCCTTGTTTATAGAATTGTAAGATGTCGATCCCTTCTTCAGCTCCTCTGAATACAACAAGCAATATCTTCGTCTCTTTCACCCAACTAGTGGATGAATATATCTTGAATTCAATTTAAGATTCACTTTTGATGGATATATACTCGAGGAAAGGTGTATATATCACTGTTTCTAAAAACAAATTATCGCATCCATGGACACGACATGGTGAACTAGGTAAGTGAATATAGATACATATAGTTTAGCCAATTCTCGTCTAACCCATCAAGATTTTTTCAAAAGTACTTTGGGGGACCCAATGAAGGAATGTGAGCTCTGCAACAAATTGCAAGCCATAATGTTTTGTGAGTTGGAGACCTGGCCAATCTCTGTTGGGCCTGTGATGCTAAGGTCCAGTCCGCTAATTTTCTCGTGGTTTACCATGCTCGGAAGCTTCTCTATCAAGCGTGCCAATCTCCAACCAAATGGCAAGCTTCATGAGTGAATCCATTCCCAACTCTTTGTCTGTAACAAGAGCTTGGATTTTGTTACGTAGCAGATATTGGGGTTTTGTCCTTGTTTATAGAATTGGAAGATGTCGATCCCTTCTTCAGCTCCTCAGAATACAACAAGCAATAACTTCGTCTCTTTCACCCAACTAGTGGATGAATATATCTTGAATTCAATTTAAGATTCACTTTTGATGGATATATACTCGAGGAAAGGTGTATATATCACTGTTTCTGAAAACAAATTATCACATCCATGGACACGACATGGTGAACTAGGTAAGTGAATATAGATACATATAGTTTAGCCAATGCTCGTCTAACCCATGAAGATGTTTTCAAAATTACTTTGGGGAACCCAATGAAGGAATGTGAGCTCTGCAACAAATTGCCAGCCAGAATGTTTTGTGAGTTTGACCAGGCCAATCTATGTTGGGTCTGTCATGCCAAGGTCCACTCCGCTAATTTTATCGTGGTTCTCCATGTGCGGAAGCTTCTCTACCACGCCTTCCAATCTCCAACTTAATGGCAAGACTCACGAGTGAGTCCATTCCCAACTGTTTGTATCTGTAACAAGAGCTTGGATTTTGTTTCGTAGCAGATATTAGGGTTTTGTCCTTGTTTATAGAATTGGAAGATGTCAATCCCTTCTTCAGCTCCTCAGAATACAACAAGCAATAACTTCGTCTCTTTCACCCAACTAGTTGGGTAACTTCGTGTCTTTCATCCAACTGGTTGGGATTTAATGGTTGAGTCATACTTACAATCGTATTACTCTCTGTCGGTTTAACAAAATTCAATATGCCAATGCATGCAGTTGCATGAGCTTTCTTGCTCAAACCAGTATTCAAGTAGTTCTTGATATCGTTATCATTACTTCTCGGTATACGACCCTCAATTAGTGACCACCTGCCATTATAAGTTTAAGATGGATAAGAATACTGAACTGAACGACCTAATCTACTATATGAACTTTACTAGTACTTAATACTTAATGTAGATCCTAGTTTTTGGTGATTTGTTGTAACCGCCAAGTAGATATGATTCCTATATAATAATGTAATCTATCTTCAATCAATAATAGATTGTGAGCTTAGTCTCACTTGTGTGTTTTCTCCTAGTTTCTCCTAATTCTAGGTTTCTCCTAATTCTAAGATCCTAGAGATTCAATTCTTTGAGGCGATATCCAAAGTACAAGATCTCAAATTAATTGAGTAAGGGCGCTGAACGCTCCCATGCATGTAGTGTTGGAGGAGCCCCGATCCCTCTCACACTTACAAAATTAAGAAAAAATGGATCCCTCGCTCTCCCTTTGTACATGTCTAAGGGCGCTAGGGCTCTCATGCTCGGGCTCCCACTCTCGCCTAGCGCTACAACACACCCCCTTCCATTGTCTAGGAGCGCTAGCACTCCCTGTGCTAGAGGAGCATCGACCATTTTTGTTTTGAGAAGCTTGAGTTGTTTGGGTCAGATCTTTGAGAGAAGGTCGAGGTAGGAGGGCCGTGAGAAAATCCGTGAGCTTTGGTAAAGCGTAAGTTTTGTTTTTTTGTTTGGAGCTTTGAAAGAAGGGTCTCCTCCCTTCACGATTTACTTGTGTACATTTTTTTTTTAAAGGGATTAGTGAATGGTACAATTTCTTATACAAATAAAGGATCATAAATGGTGAGGTGGATGTTTAAAGGTGGATGTATGTATTAAAAAAAAAGGAAGGGTTTCTTTTAAATGAAAGGTTTCTTTTAAGGAATTTATATATTTTTTTATACATGAAGTGGTGTTGAGGTTTCTTTTGAGGATGAGTTTTTTTTTTATGCATGGAGTGGTGTTAAGGTTTATTTTTAAGGTTTTATTATACTTCTTTTAAGAAAATTGAGAGCCAAGGTAGAGATAGAGCAAACAGAGGAAATTTACGAAAGTTGCATATTCTTGGTGATTCACCACCTTCAGGATTGAAGTGAGTTTGGTGATACAAGGATCCATTGTCTTGTTGGATGAGCAGACACTTGCAGAGATGGTGAATCTGCTAGTAGAGACCTACCTCAACGAAGCCAACAAATTAGATGGATCAAATTTCATTAACTGGAAATTCACAATGCAGACCCTCATGGAAGGCTATGGAGTATGGACGATTGCAAAGGGAACTGAAAAGAAACCAAATGCGGCTGCAGGTGTGACAACAATATAGATCCAATATTGGGAGGAGCACGAAAACAAGACCAAGGTATTGTTGTGTATGTATCATAACATAATTACACATATAAAAGAAGCTACACTTCTGCTGAAACATGGACAACGCTTAAAGATTTATATGAAACTAACAACACAAATCATGAAAACTAAATTGCTAGGCATTAAGATGGATGGAAATGAATCTGTTAGTTCATTTTTTGGTTTGAATTAAAGAGGTGAAAGACAAGCTAGGAAACATAGGGGAAACAATTTCCAGCACTGATCTTGTCACTATTACCTTAAATGGTATGCTATAAGATTATCATATGTTCATAACAGGTCTCACAGCAAGGGAGAAACCTCCTACTTTTGAAGAATTGACAAGAATTTTGCTGCAAGAGGAAGAGAGGCGTGGGAATCTGAAGCCTCAAAATAGAGATTTGGCACTGTGGTCAAACAAGAGATCCCTGAGAGGAGAAATAGGCAGAGGAGGTCGTTCATCGCAGAGAAGACAATCCCCAAAGCCAAATCAAGGTATTCCCTCTAACATGAATGAGTCAAAAAGTTGTTTTATTGTGGTCGACCTCGACGTCTCATTAAAGATTGTCATAGGAAGAAGAGTGGTGAGGCTAGGAATAAACCTAGAAAACACTCAGTTCTTTATGCAGAAGAATCTTCAAATCACGATCTCAGATTGTTTATTGCTAGTCATGATATTGATGAACCCCTTGACTTTGATTCACAGGATCTTAGACTGTTTGTGTCAAATGTTGCTTTGACTGCTGAAATGGATGATAGTGATGCCTGGTTTGTGGATTCTAGAGCATCAATACATATGACATGTAATAATATGTGGCATACTAATTTTAAAGAAACATAGAATGGAGCCAACATATATCTTGGAGATGACCGCGCTCATCAGATCAAGGGATACAGAGACATTCCTGTGACATTGCGGTACTGTTTGTCACATTCGCAATGTTGTTTATGTGCGAGGGATAATAATATTCCCAAGAAGGTGATCTACAGGAGAAGGTGACTACGGAAGCCATAGCCCGACTTCTGACCAAACTCTCTTCAAGGGCGCAAATCTGAACAGGAGTGCACCATTGTTTTGGGTGATCAAGCAATGGGGATCCAAACCAGGATGACCTGAGAGTGGCCAAGAGGCTTTGGCTATCTCAGAGTGATCTATAGGAATCAGTGGGAGAAGCACAATGCATCCATGGAAGAGGGTGCACTCACCTCATCCCAACAAATAAGAAACCAACAAGGGTGCAAACCCTAGTTAGTGCGCCCTCCCTTCTGCCTCAGAAAACTCAAAGGAAACGATTTTCTCCTTGAGAGAGTGGCTAGATAATGGGATAAGCTTGCTCTCAGAAGTGGAAGCATGGAAAACAGAGTCACCAAGAGGCAGCCATGAAGGAAGACACATTGGTTATTCTTGAGAAAACCCTAAAACGAAATTGTCGTGGATGTAAAATGAAAACTCAGAAAATAAAACAACCAAGACACATAGCTTCAAAATAAAAAGTAAGAATGCTTTATTTTAGTCCCGGTTCACCTTATATACTAAGGGAACCATTATTTTACATATATTTAATTCATCATCAAAATGTGAAGAAGTGTTGTGCCTAGGTGATTGACTTGTGCGCCCGAGGTGGGCATTCCCCTAGGTGTCCTCCTTGGCCCAGATAAAGAAAAAATTGATCTCTATGTCCACCATTTAGATCAGAACTTGAAGTTTGAATTATTAAGAATTATTGCATAGTAAAGGATCTGCTAGATCAATTCAAAACTATTGCAACGGGAGTGAGAGCATGAGGCCTATACAAACTTGATGTTACCAGCAAAGCATATCACACATTGACTTATGCAACTATGCCAACAGACAGTCTTTGGCATCAAAGGTATGGCCACATCAATCATCCTGATTTATTGTTATTACAGAAACAAAATATGGTTGAAGGACTTCCCATGTTAAAGAATGAGAATATTTGTTGTGAAGGATGTGCATTAGGAAAGATTCACAGAGATGAATTCCCCTCTAATCCTCATAGGAAAAAGAGAGATGTGTTAGATCTTGTGCATACTAATGTTTGCGGACCTATGAAGACTAGGTCTTTAGGAGGTGCTTTTTACTTTATGTTATTTATCGATGATTGCACAAGATACACATGGGTTTATTTCCTTAGAACAAAAAATGATGTTTTCGATTACTTTAAGGAATTCAGAACCATGGTGGAAAAGAAAAGAAAATCCATCAAAATCCTCCTTTCAGATCAAGGGGGAGAGTATAAATGAGGGGACTTCATAAAATATTGCAAAGATCATGGAATAGTACAATAGTTTACAGTACCTCACACTCCACAACAGAATGGAGTGGTTGAAAGGAAAAACAGAACTCTAGTAGAGTGTGCATGCAACATGATGAAAGGTAAGAATCTCTCAAATACATTTTGGCAGAAGCCATAAATAATGCAGTTTATTTAAAGAACGGAAGTCCAACAAGGTGTCTTGATAATATTATTCCTTTCGAAGCCTTGTATGGTTCCAAACGTGCAGTTCATAATTTAAAAGTATTTGGGTATAAGGATTTTGCACATATTCCAAAGGACAATAAGAAGAAATTGGGTGCTAAAGCCATTAAATGTATTTTCATAGGGTATTGTTCTAAATTCAAAGCATACAAATTGTTTGATCCTTCTACTCACAAAGTATTTGCGAGTAGAGATGTACTTTTCCATGAGCAAGAAGGAAGAAATCACGACGACAACAGTCATAAGGAATGGCATAGACTTCTTGATGAAGGAATTAAAGAAGAGAATCAACAATAACAATCACCACAACAACCACAACAACAACAGCCACAACTCCAACGACAATAGAAACAACAACAAGAAGGACTCAGTGACAGTGATATGGACACTTCAAGCAGTGAGAGTTCACCTAGTGGTGAAGACAGATCTTCACATGGTGTGGAGGAAAATAATCAGTTGAGAAGATATACACGACAAGTTCGACTCCCTGAGAGGTATAGAGACTATGCCCTAATGAGTATCATTTCAAATGTCATAGAACCCATGAGTTTTAATGAAGAAAATGAACATGATGAATGGAGAAATGCAATGGAGGAAGAATATGAATCTATAATGAAAAATAATACTTGGGAATTGACTGAATTGCCTAAACATAAAGCAGCCCATTGGATGCAAATGGATATACAAACCTAAGTTTAAATCAGATGGTAGTATAGACAAATATAAGGCTAGATTGGTTGCAAAGGGGTATTCACAAACATAAGGTATTGATTATGCTGAAACATTTGCACCAATAGCTAAATTGAATACTATGAGATTGTTAATTGCTTTAGTGACAAAGTATCATTGGAAGCTATACCAAATAGACGTTAAACATGCATTTTTGAATGGTGAGTTAAAGGAGGAAGTTTACCTTACTCAACCTCAAGGGTTTGTGGAACATGGGCAAGAACACTTAGTGTGTAAGTTAAATAAAGCATTGTATGGACTAAAACATGCACCTAGGTCATGGTATGAAAAGATAAACTCTTTCTTTCTTTAACAGGGTTTTATGAGGAGCAAGAGTGATCCAAATATATATACTAAATTTGATGAGAAAGGGTATATAGTATTGATTTCCTTATATGTTGATGATTTAATAATTATAGGAAATGCAGGGAAATTAATTGATGAAATCAAGGAGAAATTGTCACAAGTTCTTGAAATGAAAGATCATGGTGAGTTACACTACTGCCTAGGTCTTGAAGTTTGGAGAAATGCAAGCCAAACTTTTGTTTTTCAGAGTAAGTATGTCAGATAAGTATTTAAGAGATTTAAAATGGATCAATGTAAATTTTCTATTGTTCCTATGCAGCAGAATGTGAAACTTTCTTGTGATGATGGTTCGAAGGAAGTGAATGCCACTATGTATAGACAGATGGTGGGTAGTTTGGTTTATGTCAAAACCTCAAGAAAACCATTGGAATGCAGCAAAGGCGGTACTCAGGTATCTAAAAGGAACACTTGATTATGGTATTAAATATAATGATGCATCTGATGTTGATTGACAGGTTACTCAGATTTTGATTGGGCTTAAAATCCGGATGATCGAAGATCAACCACTGGATATGCGTTTGACATTGCATCCGGGGTTGTTTCATGGAACAATAAAGAGGAGCCTACTGTATCTTTGCCTTCTACTGAAGCATAATATAAAGCCACATAATATAAAGCCTTGTGTGCAACAACTTGTGAAGTTGTTTGGTTGAGAAGACTTCTTCAAGATGTTGGAGAAGAAAAAAAAGAACCTACAATGATCAAATGTGATAATCAAAGTTCAATCCAGCTGGCGAATAATCCGATTTTTCATGCAAGGACAAAGCATGTTGATGCTCAGTTTCATTTTTTTAGAGAAATGTTGCAGTCAAATGAAATAGCTCTTATGTATTGTAATACTTGTGAAAATGATGCTAATATTTTCACTAAGCCTCTTGGAAAGATTAAGTTTGAGCTGTTTAGGGAGATGTTAGGTGTAGAAGTCAATCCATTCTCCATTAAGGGGGAGACTTGGAAATAATGGAGCAAGATTTAGTTTCGTAGATGAACTCTACTAGTACTTAATGTAGATCCTAGTTTTAGGTGATTTGTTCTAACTGCCAAGTAGATATGATTCCTATATAATGATGTAATCTGTCTTGAATCGATAATAGATTGTGAGTGTAGTCTCACTTGTGTGTTTTTTCCTAGTTTCTCCTAATTCTAAGTATTTTCTCATGAGTTTTCCAATAGTTTTTGAAGTCTTATTATAAGTTGTTCTTCAACGAGTGAAATGGTAGCACGATTGAGGTTTGGGCGAAGAAAAGTCACCCAACTAACTCTTTCCATAGCACTTTAGAACTGTATGAGTCATGTTAATATTTTCAATGGTTAGTGATCATCAAGTATCAAGTATAACAGTTCATCGAATGACTCTGAGAGAATAAGAGAGTCGAACAATGAATTTCCCAAACCTTTGGGGAGAAATATCACATGGACTAGATATCTCAGGTTGAGCTTATCACTAATTAAATTGTTGGAGAGATCTCACGTAGAGCTCATTACTAATGGAAGTAACCTCAATACGACTCCACTATTATAATAAGTAACTTTATATTATAATAGCTAACTTTACACTGGATCAAAATGGATCAAGGGACTATAAACTTCAGATTTATTAAGAAATCTTACATGCATTTTTTGTTGGAGCAGGTCAAGTTTGTTTAAACCGGGTCAAGAAAAGATCTTCGTTCACTATCAAAGGGCATTTATCTAGACCATATTTAGCATTACAACGCGGCTTGCTTCTCATTATGGACAAGTTAGAACCAGATGTGTTAAGATCTACCCCTGCTGAGCACTATAAAAGTACAATCACCATATGATTCCATCAATCTAATAAATGAAAGTAATGATTTTCCACTAATCTAATGGAGGAAATTATGGAATTATGTTCAACCTCATTATCCTCTTTCTCCACTGTCATGTTCGTGATTGATCTATGCAGGCATTGGACTATGATTTTGACTACGACTATCATATGAGAATCTTAAACCGGATCTTGTGCTAAAGAACTTGTTATTAAGCATTTCTCTAGTTTTTTTTGGAAATTTATAAGCATACCTCTTAACAGTTTGTAAATTTGTTATGTAAAATAGAAATTTACAAACAACGACAAATATCATGTTGCAGAGGTCCTTAACAGGGGTTGGAAGATTGCTTTAAACCCATAATATCCTTCTTAAAAAAATACTTTGAATAGGATATGCCCACTGTTAACTCTACAATCCCGCCATGGCCATTACTCCAGGGAAATATATGGGAAACAGAAGCTGCAAAGAGCTCTAAAAATGCATGCTTTGAGACACTTGAACCTTAGTGGGACATTGCCATGTTGGTTGTTTCTATTAATAGTTATCATTCTCCTTTATATTCTAGTATTTCAATTTGCTACTCTTTCTCATTGCAAAACTACCAAAAGAAGAAGAGCAGTTTGAATGTAACGACCCTTAATTATTAAGATGATTAATTTAATAATATAATCCTAAAAAGATTAGCTAAACTATATTTATGTCTTAAAATAACAATTCTAATTGATTATTATTAAAATAGTTGTTTATGATGGTTAATGATTAATTT
>SNQJ01S0059147.1:17239-28152 GCA_010110895.2 Picea sitchensis | reverse complement strand
CTTCCAAAAGTGAAATGGCAGTGTGCTTAAGGCCAGGTCGTAAGTAGTTAATCCATCTCAGCCTGCAGCTCTTTCCGCATCTCTGCAAACCTGTATACATATTCACATTCATGGCAATGTTATAAAGTTCTCTACCACGCTGGTAAGGTGGGAAAAATGCCTATTCCTTCTTAATCACCATAACATAACATAGAAATTAAACCTGCAAAATTTTAATTTATTTATCATAATGGAATCTTGCATTTATTTTATTTATCATAATGGAATCTATTTTATTTATCATAATGGAATCGTGAATTTTCATATTATTTTGGAATAGAGTTTGGGAAACTTAGTTTATTTTTATTTATCAAGGGTAAATTAAATTTGATAAAAAGTTAGGGTTTTTTTTATATAGTTTGCTAATTTAAGAGATCAACATGTAACTTATTGAAATTGAAATTGGATGAGAGGAAAACACCCAATTAAAATTAGGTGAGAGGAAAACATCCCTTAACACAAACCACCATTAAAAAAAATTGACTTTCTTACAAATTTGTAAATCTGTGTTATGTGAAATATAAGAGAATAAAAATTAAAATAAAAATATTTTTCAAGATTTAAATTAATATTTGATTATGGGTAAAGTATTTACTTGAATTTTAAAATTAAAATTCTAACACAGTTAATCCAAAAAATATTGGACAATATTATAATCAACTATGAATTACACAATGTAAAATTAAATTAACATAGTTTAATTTATTTATTTTTTTAAATATATTTTTTTGTTTGTTAGTTTGTGAATGATTTGTTGAATTAGTGTGTGGTTAACTTTAATATTACTGAGTGATTTAATAACATACTCCGTTACCAACTATCCTATACCTAGAAAATAATATATTTTTAATATTAATATAAATGTTAAAGTAAGAAAATACTTACACATAAATAAAATAATAATAATTAAATATAAACTTTAATGGTTGAGTTTTGACTTTTATATTTATAATATCTAATAAATCTAATTTAAAGTGAATTAATTTAAACTAGATTTATGTTAAACATTAAAATTATTATTACATTCTAAAATATTTTGTTTAAAACTTAATACATAAATTTTAATATCTAAAATTAACAATTTTTAATTTTAATTATTAAATTTTATTAATTTATATGTAATGCATATTGATATTTTTTTATTTTAATTTAAAAAAATCAATATATGAATTTTAATATCTAAAGTTAACATTTTTTCAATTTTAATTATTAAATTTTATTAATTTACATGTACAACCTGCCCGCTAGAGCTTTGAGCCCGCTAAGGAAAGGACGATTTCACTCCGATCAGATTGATACCGCCCCGCTTTCTCTTGATTCCGCTTTTTATTATCTAAAAGGTTCTCAGGAAGGAAGGAAATAAGGAAGGACAGACGGACGGACGAACGGACCGATACCCCATATTTTTTCATCGCTCTATTGCGGTGCGTTCGGAGAATGCTGAATGGGTTAGCCAGCTTCGAATGGGTAAGGTGGGTTAGACCAGTTTCAAGAGCTTAAGGTGGGTAAGACCGGTTTGCTATTTAATTTATTGTATTATATAAATATACTATTTCTTTCTAAATTGTAAATACATCTCACTTCCATACTGAATTTATAGATAATATTAATACATTATAGTGATAATAAGTCTAGGTTATACTTTCTATAAGATTATTCAATATTAAATTTTATTTTCAAAATATTTGTTACTATCAAATTTTTTAATTCCTTAAATCAATAAAATTATGGTGATATTGGAAAACTTCTCTTAATATTTTTAATGAACAATTAATTATCATAATCATCAATAAATTTATGAATAAACTTAAATTCCAGTGTTACAATATTAATGAATTTATTGATAATATTAATATATTTTCTATAAGATTATCCAATATTAGATTATCCAATCTATATCTAGATTATCTAATCTATATCTAAATTAAATTTTATTTTCAAAATATTTGTTATTATCAAATTTTTTAATCCCTTAAATCAATAAAATTATGGTGATATTGGAAAACTTCTCTTAATGTTTTTAGTGAACAATTAATCATCATAATCATCAATAAATTTATGAATAAACTTAAATTCCAGTGTTACAATATTAATGAATTTATTGATAATATTAATACATTGCATGGTAATTTAATGTATTGATCATATTAATGCAAAGAAGCAATATTATGTTGAATTAGATAAACTAAAGCAGAAATTATTGAACTTGAAATTAAAGTGGGAGTGGGTATTTAATGTATTACCAACTTGCTTGGCCACATAGCTCCAGGAGCAGCCGTCAAGGCATTTCTTCATCATATAAGTGTAGAGTTTCTCGTCTTCTTCAGGTGACCAGAGGCCTTTTCTTATCTTTGGTTTTGAGGAAACGGGGGCTGCTTTAACTTGCCCTTGGGTGCAACTCATTGTTAACGCCGCCGCCAATTGCTCTTCTGAGTGACTGAATTCGGTAATGCACTCACGGACCACTGCGCAACGCAGGTTGCCAAGGGCTCATTTGGGCTTGGGAATCGGCTCAGCGCAGATACTTAAACACAAATTCATTGGCAAAAGCTGCTTGAGGATGGAGCCCATCATTCTCCCATTTTCAATCATCCGCACATGGATTACCTACTACAGCTTTGATTTGCTACTTGTTTTTCAATGATTGTCGTCACTATTTTTTATTTTAAATTTTGAGTTTTGATTTATCATTTGTTTATAATGATTGTTATCATTAATTTATCATTGGATTCCATCAGATCAACAAAGTCATATTTAATCAACCGCCCAAAACATCACCGACTATAAACAACCTAGACCTAAAAGTTAGGCGGATCACTGAGACTCAATTCCGAGTGGACCCACTGTGCCTTAAAACCAAAGCCTCCTGTGCTTGATGGAACGTACTAGACAGAGAGAGAATGTCAACGAAACAATAGCGTCCAGATTACTTGGCCTGAAATATCGCCGCATCCGTCCAGTTGTTGAACGTTCATTTACTAAGTTGCAGTTATGAATGACAAATCTAAGGAGGGACATCTCTACTTTCTCCTCTGGCATCTACTTACCGAGATACTATGTCAACGAAACAATAGTTTTGAAACTTTTGGACTCGAAAACGATTTTCAGAAAAAACCCGACCAAATTTTAGCCGCGCAGTTTTTCAACCACAACGTACGAACGTACAAAGTAGATGATATAAAGTAGACCTTTGAGCGGAAGGAAAACGAAAGGAATCTTATGATGGAATCCAAAAGCCAATTATTTGAGCTTCATAGGGTTCTCTTTTATTTTGACCCAATCATGGAGATGTGTGATGATGCTTCATTGGGTTTTTCTGTTTTAACCCAATCGTTGAGGTAGAGTTATGCCATTTTTGTTTTGACCTAATCGTTGAGGTATTCCATGATTGCCAAAAGTAAGGAAGAAAATTGAAAATTAGAAAATTTCATTGGGTTTTTGTGTTTTAATCCAATCGTTGAGGTAGAGTTATGCCATTTTTAATTTGACCTAATCGTTGAGGTATGCCATGATTGCTCTTCCAGCCAAAGTAAGGAAGAAATTGAAAATTAGAAAATTTTGTGAAGGAAAAAATATTTAATATATTATAGTGTGTATGTTTTTATAGTTTGTTATAATGTTGATTAAAATTTATAAATATAAATTGTTACGTCGAAAGGCGTATACCTATTGACAATGGGCAGTTTTAATAGGAGTTTAGTGCTTAATAAGTTTTCTATGGACAAGATTAAATATGGTTGGAATATTCTAAGTAGTCACACAAAATAAATGGCTGTGATTTCAATCATTAACTTCCTAGCTATTATAAAGACATCCGTTTATGTGTTTACTTTTTTACATTTACCTAATCATATTTAAAAATTACTTTGATAGCTAAATGATTGCCACTACTCAATCACATTTAAAATTACTTTGATAGCTTATGATTAAATGTGAAATTAAAATATTAACACCTCGAGCAAAATGAAGCTCAACAATTTCTATTTTGTTAACTGCACAAATTTAATACATTCTTTAAAGTTAGAAAGTTCAAAATAATGTAAGTATAAGTTTTGAAGAAAAAAATAATAAAATAGCAGTTAAGAAAATTATATATATATATATATATATATATATATATATATATATATATATATATATATATATAAGTTTCATGATGATGATGATTAACGTTGAGATTGAATTGGTCAATTGGATCTTAAGAAGGCAAGAGATTACTTGCAATTTTTTAGAAATTTGTTTCTGTGCTCTAAAAACATTAAGAGAAACTTTCCAAGATCACCATAGTTTTGTTGAGTTAAAAGGTTAGGAAGGTTGGTAGTGTGACAAATATTTTAAAATTGAGATCTAATTTGAGTATAGGATGAACAATTTAAAAGAAAGTGCTTTTCATCTTCAACCCTCTTAGTGTCACAAATGTGACACACTCTTTGGCCCCATGACATTTTAGGAATTGACCAATCCTTAACAATGTTTATTTTTTTCTTTACACTTGTCAAAACAAAGAGATAATTTTGATCTTCTAAACTAGGGTTGATTACCTCCTTGTAATTGTTAAAATTAATACTTACTTTAGAGATTCACTTGAGGGTTGATTACCTCCTTGTAATTGTTAAAATTAATACTTACTTTAGAGATTCACTTGAGTTTGTTAGATCTAGTTGGTTGTGAAAGATCTTCTTATCATACCCACATTATTATTATTATTAAATATAAATAATAATAATATCGAATATAATAATTCTCCTAAAACAATCATAATAAATACTTATTGGAATAAATAATAATAAATAAGTATATAATAATTATGTCATAATAAGTATTTATTATGGATATTTAGTTAATTAAAGAAAACTGTAAAATAAAATGTAATTAATGGAGAAACCCTAAAGTATAATAAATAATTAAAAAATGGACCATAGGGATTGGGTTCTTTACCAAGGATGGACTCTATATAAAGAGGAAAAAGGATGAGAAAATAACATCCCTCTCTTGGTCACATTTCTCCTTGGATGAAGCTAAAGAGAGGGTAAGGATAAGGATTCATTGGCAGGGTAGTAGATTGAAGGATCTAGGGTGACGTCCTACTAAATATTGAGTAGCAAGGTCTATAGTTGGGTGGAGAGTCGTCCCCCACTTTGTGTTGCGACTGTCACATCAATAATCAAGGTATGGCTACATTCCTAAAGTCACCAAGTTACAGGTAAGATCACCACTGGTAAGTTCCTTCCTCCTCTCAGTGTTGTTCTCAATAAGAATTTCAATGAAGATTCTATCTTATTTGGATGATTTATTATTGTTGTTTTGTAGATTTGGCTTGTACATGGCTAAATCTGTGATTGTGTTGTTTTTTAGTATAAGTGGGCTATTACATATGTTATCAAAGCCATGGTTATAACCCTTGAGGCTTATGGTCATTTCTAATTAGGTTAAAAAAAAGTAAGGATATTGATTATTTCTTAACAACAACACTTCATTCTTGAGCTAAATTTCTCCATTTTCTACGATAGGCTTGGAATTTTTGCAGGTCAAACTTCTAATCAACCTTATCTAAAAGTGGTGTGCTTTTTTTTAGAGGTTATATATGATGTATTTCTACCATAGGATTGCATTTAATTACTATATATAATATTTCACTTTGAATCCATACATGGATCTATCACATTCTCGCATTGAGAAACCAAATCAATGCTTTCAAGTTACTCTTTATCTGATTTTATGAGAAAGGGATTTTATACCTTCGTTCTGATATTTTATTTTTAAACCTAGAATCTACCAAATTAACACTTGAACGAAAAGTTCAATGTGAAATTAACCTGAATAATATGAGTGAAAAGGGTTATTTTTCAGGAGGAAAATATATAGTTATAGAGGGATGAGGTTTCAATCCTTAGGCGTAGAAGCAACAAATTTCTAGGGAAAGGTTTGAATATCGAGATAGGACATAAGAGCTAAGGAGATTTGATCTGATTACATAACTATCGATAGATATGCCCCTTTTTATACCATAACCACTCATCAAATGGAACCACCCTCTTCTTACTAGCATTGATGGAGGAATGAATGAGGTCATTCGAGGCATAGCCATTATATCCTTTAGCACCACCCTCCACATTATCTGAGTGCTCATATTGAGATAAATTTGATAAATTATTCATACTCACACCCTTTTCGATTGGTCCATCTGTCAAACAAACCCAAAAGAGAATAACACCATTTCCATTATGATCACATTTGAACGCAACTCCTGTTAAGGAAAATGAGTTAATTACATATTTATTTAAATTAGTTTGTTTATGGTTGCAGGAGTTGTTAACCTCCATAAGTTATTTGTAACTATACATTCATATTAATATACAAAACACATCAAAAGTGTTGTCTGTTGCACCAATCTGTCTCTTTATACTTTGATATGGTATCAAAGTGAGGCCTCACTCCATCGCGGGAGGGCCCAAGAGCCTGGAGATATGAAAGTTTGAGAAGAACTCGAGGATAACCCATGCCATTCTAGTTTGAGGGATCCCGAGGAGAAATACATACGAATTCGTGGAGCACAAAGATGCAGTTTGTGTATGAAGTTATGAACTCATGCCCCTGAAGGTGGAAGAAAGATTTTGTATCTTGCAAGAAGACAAGTGCTCGCTTGAAGGCTCGCTCAAACGGGTCACAGACAAGAAAGGATTGCATGAAGAATGAGAGGATTGAGCACTGATGTATGTGTGTATTGGTATGTCAGCAAGAAGAATAACTACAATGGTTGTGGAGGTAAAGTAAGAAAGCATTGTGCAAGAAAGGATCCCCAAACCCTAGTCACTATGGTAATTTTTTTTTATGTAAAAACATATACGGTGCAGTAAAGACATTCCAATAGAGAATTAAAATCTTTATGTGGTATTTATGCGTCATATATATATATATATATTTCAAATACAATTATTTTCCATCGAGTATTATTATAACGTGGAATCTTGGTGGGTTCCACCATAAAAAAACACATGACTCTTGAATTCCAGTCATGAATGACATATGTTAGGCGTGGATGGGATGGTGAGGATGTGATAGGCCCAATTATTGGAGGCATATTTTTAATTTTATTTGTAGAAACCTTGAATAAAATGGTTTGTGTGAAAGAATTCGCAGGATTTGGATGTCAATGATTAGCTTGAGTTTCAGTTCAAATAATCCTACCTGTGCCGAATAACCTTTTATTTCAATATATAACAATTTTTGTTTTGAAAAGAAAAAAATGTTGGAGACAAGGTATCGAAGAAAATCGCGTGGAGAGATAAAGAATCACGTGGAAAGATAAAGATAAAGGAAATAAAAGGTATATAGTTTTATTATAATTATTTTATAATATATGTGCAACAACCACATAACTTGTAAAGAAATAAAAGTAGTGTTTTATTATATTTTTAAAAAGGTCAATTGTAATGTCAAATCACCTCTGTGGGAAAGGATCGACTTGAATGAGATGAGTCATGTGATTTAAAAAAACCTTGTAAAGCCAATAAAATGGCACAATGTCTTTTAATTGGAAATGTACAAAGGTATTGATCTTAGCTAACTCAATACATATATAGTTATTTTGTTAGAGTTAGATACTCTAACAAATGACAGGTAAACTATGGAAATTTAAGACGTTGAATCAAGATTATGGAGATGAAGATGGAGATGCCTTGTATGTGAATGACTCTAGAAAAGAAAGAATCATCGCAAGAAATCTATCGTGAAAGTGGAAAGATAAAGACAAGATCTATAGATCATTGCAAGAAGAGAGAAGAAAGTTCAGTGAACCGATAAACAAAAAATGAGGATGTGCATTACTGGAATCCGAAGAAGAAGAATGAGGATGTGCTTATGAAACGTCCAATAGAGATTCATGGTGGATGTCTGTATGCGGGGAAGTGGATGACACCTGTTCAAGCAAAGGTAAAAGCCTCTTCAGAGTTGAAACTGTGAAAATAAAAGGTAAAATCCTCTCAAGAGTTGAAGAGCCTCTTCAGATTTGAAGAGAAATTATCGATGATGCTGAGCCATTCCATGGACAATGTTCCAACATTTAGTGTATTTCTGAGGGTACAGAAGTAATAACAACGTGAAGAAGCCGCGAGAAGCAACAAAGATGTGAAAATCCACAAAGATGTAAGAAGAATAAAGGAAATCCAATAAGCCTCCAAGAAGTGAGAAGCTACACAGATTGGAAAATATGGGAGAAGCCGAGAAGAAAGAAAATATTGAAATGCACTGCAGGAGACAGGAAAGTAGCAGAGAAGCAAATCAATAAATAAAAGATCTAAGTGGAGAAAATAATCTAAGAAAGTTGAAAGAGTGAATAAAACAAGAAAGTCAAAAGAGTGAAGAAGACATAGAGACATGTGTAGAGACTAAAAGCAACACCAACAAAATTTTGGGTTTTAGTAACTAGAAAATATAAGAATCCAAAAATGGAGAAAGATGACTACCCTCATATATGAAATTTTGTAATGAGGTGGTGCATGATCAGTTGTACCCGAAACACAGAGGTTTGTGGTCTAAAGTTGTAAGCCTTTCCATATGCAAGATATATTCCCCAAGTGTTTAGTAAGCCTTGATTGATTTAGGCCTACATAGATTAATATGTCATCATGTAGCGTGTATCCCTAGTTTCTAGTATCTTGAAGCGTTGGACATGGGAGGGATGATACATAAAGTTGTGGAATGAACCACTAGTATAGGTACGAGGGTGGAAGGTGTACTCGTATCTAATCTTGATGGTGAATAAGAGAATTTCAATCTTCGATTAACAAGGGGAATGTGAGATAGAGTAATATTAGAGATGGTTAGGACCAAGTTAAGTTTAAGGTGGAGTGTTAAGTTATGTTTAAGGGGGAGTCTAATGCATTTTAAACCATCAAAGATGAGAAGAATTATTAGTCCAAGGGAAGTTAGTGATAGTGATAGTTTTAGCTAATCTTATTAGCGAATGTAATTAAGGGGGAATGTTAAGGAAAATGAGTTAATTACATCCTTAGCTAAATTAGTCTGTTTACGATTACAGGAGTTGGTAACCTCCATAACTTATTTGTAAATATATTTTGTAACTACATATTAATATACAATACACATCAATAGTGTTGTGTGTTGCACCAATCTATCTTTGCGTATACTTTGACAACTCCGAGACATGGCGTTGCGTTTGCTTTGTAAGAAATATGCAACAATTCCTACAAATTAGAAAATGAAATCCATTGTATGCATTTAACTCCATATGGTATTTTAGGTGACAATGGTTATGAACTTGGCGCCAAAGTTAGAAGTTGAGAACACCATTTCTCATTTTCTACTTACACATGTTGGTTCTCTCGATGTCTTATACCTTGATAATGGACCTTCTAGCTTACCTTGATGTGCCAGTATTGAGATGCTCAAACTGAGTTGTTACAACCTCAACCACCTTCTAGCCCAGTTTCAGGGATTCAAACATGGAAAACCAATCCATTAATAATTTATTGACTCATTTTCTTGGAGACCACGATTCTTTATAGGATTGTTTTCTTTTGATGAACTATTTAGTTTTCCTCATACCATCCACACATTGTTATCAAGTTTTACTCTTTCTTAATAAACATGGTTTTTATATTGATATTGAGGAATAATGAAATCTTTGGCGGTGCAGTTGTCTAGCACTTGCTTATTTTTTATAAGACACCATTTCAACAGTTCAGTTGTAAGACACTTTCTTTCTGTCATTCAGATCACATTGCCCAACTATAAGTAAAAATTGTGTAAAATGAAATTTCGATGATGGTATAGTGTTATCTCTTGAGAGTTTTGATGATGAACATTATTTGATGCTTAAAAAAAAACCCAAGCCTAATTCTGCATATCTTAGTGCACTCTGTCTTAGACTAATGCATGCATCTATGCGCCCTCTACCACACCTACATAACTATTGTAGATTTGTAATTCTTCACAAAGATTTGTAGATCCATATGGAACTATTACTTTCAACCTATGCCAAAAATAAAACTTTATCACAACTTAAGGAATGGATTTTATTCGTTAACATCACCCACATAAGCACCTTTAAACATAGTTTTTTTTACCATTTTAAATAATCATTATATATGGGAATTTTCGTGGCTACATCCAAAGTGTTGCATGGATGGGGATTTTTGTGGCTAAATCCAAAGTTTTGTGTGGAACATAGATTATTTTAGGGGATAAATTTCATAAATGGGCTAATTTTCTAAGGTTTTTCCCAAAAAACCGATTCGTCAATTTCAATTTTTTCTAAAATAATTCACCCAAATTCAATAGAATAATTCTTTTTACTTTAAAAATTGCCAAAATTTTATAGAAACTATATTAAATCCTTATAAATTTGAATATTTTTACCAAACTATCGCCAAACATTTTACATTTTTCATATTAAGGACTAGTAAGATTAGCCCAAGTTATGAGCGATCGGGGGAGCGTTAGGGTTTGTGCAGAACGAGCATTAGGGTACGAGCAGGGAGACTCATGTCGGCGCCAGGGGGCGGGATCCCCGCCCCTCCTTCGATTGCAGATGCTTTCCGCAGGCTTATCCACAGTCGTGGGAAGCAGACTGCTCCTCCTGAGATTCCGAAATTCATCAAAAAACTGGACGAAATTCCTGAAATAGCCTTACCGGAAGAGAATCCAATGAAGATAGCAGTAGCCCTAGCCAATCGAGGGTTAGTTGGTCAGTTTATGGGACTGTGGCCATCCACCAAAACCACAGACGATTGGATACAGAGAAACTGGAGGCCGAATCTAGCGAACGGGGTAACCTGCTATCCTGTAGGTCGAGGTTATTTCGTTTTTGAATTCATCACTGAAGAAGATCGAGACCTGGTATTCAGGAACGG
>SNQJ01S0059146.1:7128-49907 GCA_010110895.2 Picea sitchensis | reverse complement strand
CATAGCAACAACTTTGTAATGTGAAAATCATTCCTGAGTTTGCCTCTGTGTTGTTGCTCAAAGGGAAATATAGCTACCTGTATTGTCTCCTCTCGTCATTCTTTGATGAAAGACCGTTTCTTTGATGAAAGGTTGTTTGAAGAAGGAGGTGCGATAAGCCCTTAGATTGGTAGGTGCAAAGAATGTAAGATTGACTTGGATATATCCCATATCAGAGTATTTTTCTAGAGAACTGATGAACATTGTAGTTGGGTACTTTAGGTGTTTTGGTAGATGGAAATATGTCTATATGTTGGCCAATTGTAGTATTTATAGTCATGTTGATGTTAGACCTTGGAGGACAACAGGTTCCTAGTCAATCTGTGTGGTACCAATGTTTGACATAAAGGTACGGTTGGTTCCTAGTTGGTATGTTATTCAAGATGACAATCCTACAAGTGAATGGAGGAGCATGGACACTTTGGTTTAAAGATTGAAGCGAGTTGCTACAGTTAATAACTATTAGTTGGTTATTGTGGCAATGAAAGATACAATGAATTGACATTGTTCTCGCTGAATAAGAAAAGCATTAATGGCAGACTTAATTCTGAGTTGGAACTGTGAGTTTGCAACAAGGAAGACATGGTGATGTTTTGGATGGAACAAAGAGTTTTCTTTGGAGATTGGGCCAAAGGATGATAGTTCTTATGGCGACATAGGAGATTAGATGTTGATGGATGAATGAGGTAGAGTTCGTTTATGATGTTCAATAAAAACAGTGATTGTTATCGGCCAAACTAGCAGCCCGTCAAGGTCCTTGGGTTGCTATGGCGGTACCACAAGGGTAGGTGTCCAAATGTCACTACAACACCTGCATGTTCCCTATTTGAGCCAAACTCCTTCACTAATGGACTTTGGGAGGCTTCCCTAAACAACACTTCACGACAAGGATCAGTAGACCAGTGCCTATGGTAAACACTAGGTGAAGGTAGGAGTTATTTATTTAAATAACCTTTGCTGGTATAATGAACTAAAAAGTAAACTTAGACCAACAAGCTAAACTCACCCAAATACTAATAAATATGACACTAAACAAATAGAAAATGATGATGTAGATATCCTTACCACTTTATCGGAATATTTGCTTGGTGTACCTGATAATAGGTGGCTGGGAACAAAGTGTTTCCTTGCTGTTTAAAGATATCAGATCTACAAAATGACAACAAAACGTAGAAAACAACAAAGAGAATGGTCTTCTTAGGCCTCCCACAAGTGTATTAACACTTAAGATCAACAAATCTGTGGGTGGGAAGGTTAGGGTGACAATATATTAATGATTACCAATGCCTTAGAGCCTTGAATATGCAATAAAATGTGATTTCCAGCAAGCTGAAAAATGACAGTACAAATTTGAGGTTCAAATCCCCCAAGATCAAAACTTAGAAATAAATTCCAGCCAACAAGGGGACTTGTTGGATCTGAAATTTAGTTGATCTAGCCAAAAAAACAGCCTTTGCAAACAATTTTGGAAATGGAGAAAGGGTTTGAGTGATGAAATACTTACTTAAACGTCCCTTCAAGTGAGGAAAAAGAGTGTAGATCTGCGTATATGTTTGCTGTAATATTGTAGACTTGCACACTTTCTCAATTAAAACCCAAACCAAGGGAAAACCTATCTTTGGGGTAGAAAAATTCTCCATGACCAATTTGGTTGATTTGGGCATTGGTTGGTTTGAATATGCTCCATGATCCTTGGAATAATAACGGTTGGGTTATGTGGCTGGTTTAATTTAACCTTCATTGGTTGGGTGGATTTAATTGACCACCGATCCTTCAATTTTGACAATGGCTTTGAGATTTGGCCCCATGGTTTGTTGGCTTATCCAATAGATGGGTTTAGTGAAAATTGGAATTGAGGCCACAATTTGGTTTGTTGGATGCTCATACTTGGTGGTTCTTTCATCAATATGGTGGCTCCCTCAGTGAAACCCATGACTTACTTTACCTCATGTCCTCCCATTTACATATTATATGGGTCATGTAAGACAAATATTAAGTGAGGGCCGCTTTATCTTTATTAATGCCTTAAGTGGGTAATCTCTCATCCCATCATTCGATTTGATAAAACGCTTTGGAACTTTATGCAATGGAGCCTTTATAATATAATATTCACCCTTTGTTCTTTTAGCATGGTTTATATTTAATTTTTGTCCCTTTTATTTGCCTTGGTTTTGATTTTGTTGAATCCACGTGAATATCTTTGCATGGAAGGAATCCAAGACATGGTTTTTGTTGGAAGCATGGTCTATTTGCCTTTTTCCGTTGAAATTGTTTTTTCATGTCATGTATGGCCCTCTTTTTGCAACGTTTTCTTCATAAATGTGCTTATAAATGTGCCCCGCGGGACCTTTCGGCAATTGATTTTTTTTTTATAACCTGACCTTTTTTCCAAAACTTCAACATGGCATGTCAACTATGCATGATGATGATCAATCTGAGCCCCTATTCTATTTTTGGATTTGGGATCCCATGCAGGATTCGTGAACTACCTCGAAAAAATGTAAGATGATGAGAAGTTTGTGATACTGCCATGTTGAGAACTAAAAATGATAAATGCACCATGTCCAATAGATGCATACAAAATATAAGACAATGACAGTGTGGGTGCACATGACCATGGGTGGACAAGCCCTACAATGTGTGATCACCCCTACAATGAACCTGGCTCTCGTAAACCATGTGTCTCAATAGGTTCATCTCAAGTCCCCCAATCCTATCCATGAAAAAGGGAAGTGATAATGAAGTCTAGAAATATTGATCATGGCCGACTAACAAGTATAAGAGTCCATAATACACAATCTTCCACATGGATTACAAAACTTTGGCTTGCATCTTTAGGCTTACAATGGTGTATCCATATGAAAAATGTAGGGTACCTCCTAGAGAGGTAATAGTTACAATGTGGGAATGTGAATCACACCTTTTATTTAAGCTTGTATTTTGCCTAGAGATGGTACTTAGGAGAAGTGTCATAATGGTAACTAGGCATTTTTTTTTCAAAGCTTGTGCCTAGTGTCTCCATGAGGATTAACATGTAAAGGGAATATTATGTAAGAACTAGATAAGCATGCATACCCCTTTGCCATGTGTCCTTGATTATTTGGATAAACTTGTTGGTATAGTACAAAACCTCTATTATGGAGTTGGTAACACTTGGAGGAGTGGTCCATGTGTTAGTTGGATTTTCTATGAGTTGACCATGTTGGTTGTAGACTCTAAGAGGTACCTAAAAAACATCAAGTTTTCTTGACATTTAGGGGGAGTTCATAAAATTTTTGAATGAACCATGTACCTAAAGGACATCCTACTAGAATGACTGTTATAATGGTTAGGTACCCATCTATTTCGGTATATGGTTGATCTTTTATATGGACATTGGTAGTTTGTTGATTCTTACATGATTGAGGTAGGAGATGCAAGTTCCAGGTGTTGATGTTACAGTAGTTGTGGAAGGTATTAACCTCCATGTGTAACCTTTGACTAGAATGGAATATTCTACAAGCAAGAGAAACCCTAAATAGATGTGTGAAAACCCTAGAAGATAAGTCGGCCTAGCAGGATAAATAATATTAGAATATTATCTCCCAGAAAGACAAGTCGGCTCCATAAGAAAAAGATAAACAAAAAATATAATTACAAGAAAGTCAGGTCGGCCCAGCCAGAAAAGTCACTGGATAGATTAGTATAAATAGAGGACATTTTAGCTCATTTGTACACCATTTAGAGCGCAAGTCTTGTGGAGAGCTGCAACTGCAGCTACAAGGAGGAATAAGGGCATAAGGTCATCTCTTGGTCTCTCTCTAGCGTTATCAAGTGATATTCCTGGTCATTCTCTTGGTGATATTATTGGTGATACTCTTGGTGATATTCTAGCTAAGTATGGCGCAAGTTTGAGAGAATCGTGTAGTTGTATTTTTTGCAGTTGTGTATGGTACTTATTCTGTGGATATGGAGACTCTCTCTCTTGTGCACTACCCGTGGAGAAGGAGTTGTTTCTGCAGTTAAAAGCTATGGTTTATCTGTTGGTTCTAGTATGGATTTCCAGAATAATTCTGTCAAATATTAAAGGTGCTCGAGGGTGGTTGTGTGCCTATGGTTAGGTGACAATATTTTGATATTGTCTATGGTAAAACGAGCACATCGAATATTTTAATAGGTTATGGACCCACACTATATTCAGACAGTCTAACCACTTGAAGGTAGATTGGGAAGTTCATTGTCAAGCTTATTATAACACCAGTTGTAGTCAGGGTTTGTAATGGCAAAAAACCCTAACCCATTTGTTCGGGTACCTATAGTGAAGCGTTTGGAGTATTTCTTTGACATCCTAGTGCGTCGTAGCTTAGCGCACCTCTTGGTACCCTCAACTAGAAAAAATGCCAGGTTGAGTTTTGGGTCAAAGTCAAATTTTGACTGGTCAAATTCAAAGTCAAAGGTTGACTTCTGGTCAAATTGACTTTGTGGTCAAAGTTGAAATTTCAGAGTTTCTATCTTGTTTTAATCATTGAACCTTATGATTCATTTTCTAACCTCTCCTTGTCAAGATGGTATCTAATTTCAGATTGGAACACAAGTTGGACGATGCTACAAAGATTTCAAGGTTATCTTACAAGATTTCATGGAGGCTACCATGAAGATGTATTTGTTTGTTCCAAATAGATTACTATGGAAGAATGATTGATCAAAACACTGGAAGAGTGTTGAAGAATTTTGTATGATATTTTCCTTTGTTATTTTTCTTGTTCCAGGTAGGTCACAGGTGGTAGCTCTAGGAGGAAGCTAGAATGACAGTTGCAAGCATGGAGCAGATGACTTCATCAATGGTGAAGCATATGGTCTCACCAAGTATCAATTATAAAGGAAGCATGGGAAGCAAAATAATTTTTGGACATCCTTCACTTAGTTCCATGTCAGTCTTCTCACTAAACAGCGAGTACCGTGATGAGGTCCATGATAAAGATCCTACAGTTCCCAGGATTGCAATTGCAGAGGGAGGTAAGAATGGTGTATCAGACATGGAAGAACCACAAATATATGAATATCCACACGAAATAATACTAAGAAGAGAATACCATCTTGAGCTCATGAGATCATGTTGCTCCAGATATAACTTTCAAAGAAAGCAAGAAGTCAAAACCATATTCCAGTTACAAAACCCTCCACCTTTGAAGAAGAATTAAAGTTGAAAGAATAGAAGGAAGTTGTGATGGAAGAATGTCAATCATGAAAAATGATGTATGGAAATTGTGCCTAAATGAGTTTACAAGATAAATCATGCAGTGGATGAAAGTATCGATAAATACAAGGCAATATTTGTAGCTAGACGGTTCTCCCATTAGGAGGGAGAAGACTATGATGAGACGATTTCTCCAGTTGCCAGATACACCTCTAGAGCCATCATATCTCTAGCAACATCCATGGGTTGGAATTTACATCAGATGGATGTAAAGACTTATTTTCTAAATGGAGTGATTGAAGAAGAAGCATACACAGAGCAACCTCAAGGTTTTTAGGTACACCAGAAAGAAACCCATGTATGCAGATTAAAGAAGGCCTTGTATGGACTCAAGAAAGCTCCATGAGCTTGGTGAAGAGCCTCTCATTATTCAGTGTAAGAGGGAGCTATCCTTTGAATTTGATATGAAGGATCTTGGTCTCATGCACTATTACTTGGGACTAGAAGTATGGCAGAAGCGTGGTGAAGTCTTCCTAGGACAAGGGAAGTATGTTGAAAAGATCCTTCAGAAGTTTGGGATGATGGATTGTGAATCCATGGTAACAGATCTGAGGAAGTTGAGAGACTCTGATTCTGATACAGTAGACTCGTTCCTGTACCAACAATTGATTGGATCATTGATGTATCTGGTAAATAGCAGGCCAAACATTTGCTTTGTTGTGAACATGTTGAGACGGTTCTAAGTGGAACCCAGACATGAGCATTGGATAGATGCAAAGAATATCTTGAAACATCTTCGTGGGATGATAACTTATGGTTTGAGATATGCCTCAAACAGTGAAGTATAGCTGCACAAATTTACTGATTCAGATTGGGAAGGGAGTGCAGATTATAGAAAGAGTACTTTTGGTATGTGTTACAATTTGGAATATGATATGATTTCATGGGATAGCAGGAAACAAAAGTCTGTTTCACTCAACACTGCAGAAGAAGAATATATTGTAGCTTTTGATGCTTGTACGTAAGCAGTGTGGCTCTGTAAGCTAGTTTCTAGATTGTTTGATCATGTGCTGGATTCAACAGTGATATATTGTGATAACCAGAGCTATGTGAAGCTCTCATAGAACCTGGTGTTCCATGACAGGTTGAAGCACATTGAGATCAAGTACTATTTTCTCTATAATGAAGGGGAGAAGTGGTTCTCTAGTATATCTCCAGTGATGAGCAGACTGCAGATATTTTGACGAAATCTTTGTCCAAGATAAAGTTTTCATACTTGAGGGACAAGCTGGGGCTCGTGGAGATTGCTCCCTTGGTTGAAAGGGAGGAGATGACTTCCTTGATTGGGAGGGAGAAATGATATGTGGCATCATGGATTGTCAATGGGTTGTAGATATGTATCATGCTAGTAGAAATTAGAGATGGTCATATAGCTTAGAGATGATGCTTGCATCATGCTAGATATGAACATGCTAGTACAACTCAGATATGATATAGATGGTTGGATTTTTTGATACAATGGCCTAAGGAGCATCGTGCTATTACAACTTAGAGGTGGAAATACAACTTAGGTATGATGTATTTGCATCATACTAGTTATGTTCATACTAGTACAGCTTAGAGACGATGTTGGTGAGCCACATCATGCTAGATATGGCCATGCAAGTACAACTTATATGTGAAATGCAACTTAGATATGATGTATTGACATCATGCTAGATATGTCATGATAGTACGGCTTAGAGATGACCATACATCTTAGAGATGATTGTTACACATCAAAATTCCACACTTAAGTATCTCACCCTAAGTGTCGCAAGTGTCGTCAAGTGTCATATGCACCTTTCTAAGTGTTGCATGCACTTTTCTATGTGTTTTCCTACTTTGACACCAGGGATGATTTTAGGGGCTAAATTTCGCTCATGGGTTAATTTTCCATGGTTTTTCCAAAAAAGAGATTCCCTATTTTAAAAATGATCGCCCAAATTCTATAGGATAAAATTATTTTACCTTAAGATTTGCCAAAATTTTATAAAAACTATATCAAATCCTTAGAAATTTGGATATTTTTACAAAAATATTGCCAAACATTTATAGTTGACATATGAAGGATTAGTAAGATTCACCAAGGTTTCTACATTCTAAAATAAATTTCCATCCTTAAAATTATCCCTATTTGACACTATGAAAGAACATTTGTCACAATCCTTAGTCAATGTGGAGGATAAATATATCATATGAAGGTCAAAATACTATATGCACATGAATTATTCATGATTATTCATGAAAAGGAAATTAATTTAGTGTGAGAATCCACCTCACATTTAGTTTCCTAATCCCAAGGAGAATTTGAGAGTCTCATGGATGGTTGAGAGATGTTCTCAAACCAAAATCCTAATTTGGTGGATCTTGAGAGATATTTCCTCCTTAAAATCCCATTTTAGTGGACCTAGTGAGTGATCTTCTCCATGGTGGTTAAGCCTCCAAATCCTATATAATGAGGGATTTCCATGATGAAAGTGAGACAGATAGAGATATCAAACTTATGATCTTGGGATTCATGTGAGGGTCTAGGCGAGGAGAGTTTGGAGGAGTTGAAATTGACATCATTCATGGTCTGTAAGTTTTCTTGGTTCTCATTTAATATACTTGGCCTATTTCCTTCAAGTGTATGTTTATATGTGGTTTTATATGTTTGACTTAATTTACATAGATGAATTTGGTTTGTCTAATCCATTAGAGTAGGAGATATTCGTTTGTTTCTCGTTGTTCATTGTAGGTACCTTTTTGTGTCGAGAGTGAAGATCAAGCTCACGGATTGGAGCGGCTTGGAAAAACTTAAAAAAAAGGTGCACCATACTTCCCCTCCTTCTCTCTTTTTCGATGGAAAAAATAAAATTATAGAAATGGTAGTGTCCAAATGTAATTTTTTGTCTTGGTATAGGGGTCTGTAATCCAAGGGAAAGTTTACATGTCCGCAGGAGAATATTTCTGTAACAGAAATTGACGATTCCATTGGGGAAGGACATTGACTTGTCTTTCCTTGGATCGTTTGAGATTTTTACCACCTTTATATCTTGCTTGTTGTTTTATTCTAATATTCCCTTTCTCTCTTCTTCAGTGAAGATATCACAGAGTCTTTGAAAAAGTTTTCTGAGTTTTTTTCCTTATCTTTGAGTTTTTGGGAAGGGTAGCGCTCCTCTATTGTGTACACCATGACACTAATATAGGATCAATGCTCCTTGTAGTGTATACCAGAGTGCTGGTGCACTCTCTCCCTTTGGAAATAAGAGTGTTGATATCCTTTTATAGGGTTTTCTTCTTTCTACTTTCTCTTTTCTCAGTATGATCCCGAGGGGTTTTTTCTTAGAGTCCCTTGATTATATTTGACTTTGTTTTGCTAAGAGTTTGACATTTATCACTCATTTATGTTTATCCTTTGAGTTTGCAAATTTTCTCTTAGTTGTGGTCCCCTTGGGTTAACAGGATCTCTTGTTTCTTTCTACCTTTGAGTTTGTCTGATCTTCATCTCTTAAATATTTCAGATTGCTTTGTTGTTTTGGTCTGTTCATCAACTAGGGTTTGCAAAGGTTGCTTGGTATTGAGCCTTGTTGTCTTCATTTGAAACATCTCTCTTTTCTGGATGATTAGGGCTCTTTTGAAAACCTATCTTGATTTATGTTTCTTGTTTCTCATCATTTGAGGATTTCCGTGAGTGTTTGTCTTCTTTCTCTTTTAGATCATTGAGTTCTTGATTGACCAGGTTATCCCTTACTTGTTTTCTTTCAATTATCATCAATTTGAGCGCGCTTTGTTTGATTTCTTTTTTCCTCATAGTTCTTTGTATTAAACTTATATCTCTTTCATTTGAAAGTTAAGAAGCGAAAAGTTTGCATATCTCTTTGCATAGTTAATCAAACGAAGAAATTTTGCATTCATTGGGAAATTTGTTTTGGTTCATGTTTTCGAAAAAGAGCTAGTTTTGCATGTGCATTTTGGTTTTTGGAAACATTTGCTTGATATTTTGGCACCGTATTGATCCTAGAAATTTAAATTTGCATCATTTTGAGTGCTTGCTTGCGTTAGGAAGAATAGAACTCTTCTCCTTCCTGTACATAGAATTCATCAAAATAAAGAACTGCATATCATTATTTTTCATTCTATTGGAGTCGAGTCTCTTACATATCATCAGTTTTATCTCCGTAAAACCCTTTGAGTTAAAATCCATTAAAATCAACCACACACAAATAAAATCAACTAGAATTTTTTTTGGTTTTAGCATACCGACAATAGCTTAGGATTAGGGCCTTTGGACTAGGTGAAGTGAGTAAATTGTCCAAGACTACTAAACAGACTATAGAGCACTAAAGAGTGCATAAATCCAAATTTCGTATAAGCATAGCCGGGAACCCCCTCTCACACAAGGGCTAAACACGAGGTCGTGTGTTGGAGAGAAGCAGAGATTACCCCTCCAAATATTAACCAATCATAGCAGACATATCATGTATTGGAGGTTGTTCTTGAGAAACCACTAGTTTCATTTGGTCTTTGATCAGAATCTGGACCAGGGGTCAAAATTTAGCCCAAAAATCAAAGTGTTCGGAATCGCTTCAAAACGGATAGGTGCGTAGGCCTCGTCCTCACGAACCCAACACACTTTGAACTGGTTCAAATGAACATCAGATGAGTGAGATATCACATTCTATTCATTTTGCCAAACATGCAAAAAATGTGTTGACTGTACAGTCCGTACAATACGTACAGTCTGACGTGGCAGGGTACAGACCCACACGTATCAGCTGAGCTGGAAAAGCTGACGTGGCAAGCACTGAGTTGGCAAGCTAAAGTGGCAAGTGCTGATTTGACAGATGTGTGGGTGAATGAGTTTGAGACACATGGCATTTTTATTAGCCAATTGGGTGGTGCCACATGGCCCAGGCATGGGCTGCCATGTGGCACCTTGATGTTTTGGTGTAAAAGTAATGTGGAGTTCGTGGGAGTTGAACCTCGAACCTCCGCATGGTGCAAATCTTTAGCAACGGTCACCCAACCTGTGCACCCACATAATAGTTCTTACCATTATACTTTCCCGTTTTTATTTAAGTTTGTGTCTGGTGTAGTTTGGGGCAGGGTCTAGGCTGGGGCTTAGCCCCAGCCCCCACTTATATATGCGTTCCCACATGACCACGCCACGAACTTTGCGTGAGAGTCCAAAAACCGTTCAAATGGATTTGTCCACATGTCGACACTTGTCAGCATGGGAACCTCGACCGAGTTCAGATCTTTCCTAGGAGCTTGACACTTGTCATGACCATGGGTAGTTGCAATGGGTGCCACAATTTGTGCGGGATGTGGTCACATTGGAACCCACGCGTCCAACACCTTGGTCGGTTTAGGGGCTAGGTCCCCTAACCGTGTGACAAATTTGCATGATTTGTGGAAATGGGTGCGTGTGATGGGTTTAGGCACGGGAAACGCCCAGGAGCTAGGTTACTCACACAAGAGGTGTGAATTGGTGAACCAGAGACAACAAGCTTGAAGGAGAAAATTGCAGGAGGTCTATCTTCTTCATTTTTTGGCCAAATGAGGTGTCGAAAAAGCCCAGCTAGGGGTTTTTGGATGTTTTGAATCCATTGGTATAGGTGTCAAAGGCATTTGGAGAATTCTATTGCAGGATTTGCTACAGGGAAGTTTTAGAGAGCTCTAGGGAGCTTAGGGCCACCATTGAAGGAGGCCATGCTCAAATGAGCCAAAGTTCATTTTCAGTGACTAAATAGTCATTCTTGACTAATTGATATGCTCTAAACTCATTGGAATAGGTTGGAGAGGCATTTTAGGACTTTTACATGTGTTTTTTCCACAAGGAAGCTCAGGGAAGCTCAAGGCCACCACTAGAAGAGGTCATGCCCAGATGAGCCATGGTCTGTTTTTAGAGATCTAATAGTCATTTTTGGGGTTTTTATGTATTCTGAACCCAATGGTACAGTCAGTAAATCCATTAGAGTTGAGAAGCAGCTTTAAAAAGAACTTTAGACAAAATAATTCCATAGAGCCTAGTCCATTGATGGAGGCTCAAGGAGATGTAGCCCAGTTGGGGGTGAACTCCTTTATCATGTTGTTATTGTTGTGAGTTTTGCTAGTTATTATTTGCTGCAACTTATGTTTGCTGTTGTATTTATTTAGAAAACACATTTAACCTTTCAAAAACCTCATACATAAACACCTAAGAGAAGCCTAAACTTGACACATAAATCCTCTTGCACAACTAAGACATTGAGCAAGGTCCTGAAGTTTATTTTAATGGAGTAGAGGGTGCTTGCATAGCAAAACAAGTCAGCCCCCTATTTTCAGATCAGGTGGTATCAGAGCATATTTTTTCTCATGTGATTGCCATTGATAGCTAGAGATTTCGTTGTTGGTATTATTGTGCAAGTTTTGTGTTGAAGTTTGATATCTTGCAAGGATGGAGGAAGCTTCAAACAATGAGAGTTCTCATACATATTCATTATCCAAGTTCTTTGACAAAGAGATGTTGAAGGCATTTGTAACCATGAGAGATATGGTGCAATAGATGTGGGAAGATAGGAAGGAGAGCATTGTCCTTCAAGAGCAGTTGATGGCCATGAAGGAGGAGAAGCACCAGCTTCTTGAAAAGTTGCATGAGATGGAGACTCAAATCCATGAGGCAAAGGAAACCCTTACCATGTACATGCGTGAAAAAGAGGTATGTAATGCTAGTTTTTCTTCAAATTCCTCTCAAGATGAATGTTTTGGTGTTTTTGAAAATCACACTAGAGGAACAGGGTCCAAGTTATTGTTAAAATTGGGCTACAAAGGTAAAGGGTTAGGCAAACATTCACAAGGCATTGTTGAGCCTATTGTTGTTGAGGAGAGGCCCAAGTTTTGGGGTCATGGATATGAACAGAAATATGGAGCATATTCCAAAGTTGAGGAGACAAGGGAAACAGTTCTAAGAACAACTTTTGTTCCAAGTTCAATCCCTCAAGCATGCAAAGTGTGTGTTCAAGATGAATGAAAATTTGTGAATCAAGAGAGTTGTGAAATCCATGAGGATGAGAAAATTTTTGTTGGTCTTCAAAAGAGAGCTAATAATGCTTCAAATTCACCTCCTCAAGAAGGAGATAAAGGTGAATGTTGAAGGACTTTTGTTGTAAGTTCAATCCCTCAAGCATGCAAAGTGTGTGTTCAAGATGAATGAAAATATATGAAACAAGAGAGTTGTGACAGCCATGAGGACAAGAAAAATGTTGTTGGTATTCAAAAGAGAGCTAGTAACTCTTCAAATTCACCTTTTCAAGAAGGTGATAAAGGTGAATGTTCAAGGACTTTTGTTGCAAGTTCAATCCCTCAAGAATGCAAAGTTTGTGTTCAAGATGAATGCAAATGTGTGAAACAAGAGAGTTGTGACAACCATGAGGACAAGAACAATGTTGTTGGTCTTCAAAAGAGAGCTAGTAATTCTTCAAATTCACCTCCTCAAGAAGGTGATAAAGGTGAATGTTCAAGGTATATTTATGCCTGTAATTCAGTTGCTTTTGATTATGTTGGGCATGGTAAATTTTCATGTAAAAATGGAAGAAAAAGTCCATGTACATATTGTGGTTTAGATAATCATCATGTTTTAAGATGTTGGAAAAGATTGACCACATTCAGGAAACTTTCCAAGAAAATGAAACTTGAAAAGAAGATGCAAAAGATTTTCACTCACCGCTAGAAGAGGGGTCATCTCATTGACCAATGTTGGACATTGCATCCAACCACCCATTTGCAGCACAAGAAGAAGATGGATAAAGAGATTGGCCAGAATGGAAGAGTAGATTCCATCATCAATGCGAGTTAAGATGATTCACAAGAAGACGATTTTCAGCAGAATAAGTCACCATTGAATTGGCTTCGTAAGAAATGGTCAGATTTCTTGAACAAGTAAGGCTTGCATTTCTCTGTTTGTAGATGCATATTTCAGCCTTATGTATCCATTTCTGTTGAAAGTATGACAAGTTGCAACAGTTTATCATAACTTGTATGATGCAAGTTTGCATGTGAATGCGATTCTATTGAAGGCATTCTTGTTGTTGTACAACTTCGCCAGGAGGGTGTAAAAGATGGGTATGATGCTCACTTATTGCAGCCATATATCTTTTTCATTTTCATCTCTTATGTACCCACATCTTATTGGGTTTATGTACTTATGTTTGTACTTGAAGGAGATTTGAAGAGCTATGCACATGCATGTGATTTTGTATGTGTGTAAACAATGAACTTCATGATAGTTCATTATGAGTGACTCATGATTGTTACATGGTTGTGTATCATGAATGTCAACTTTTGGAGTGTCGATATGTTTCAAATGAGTCTTGACTTGTGTCGATGCTGTCTTGACGACAATGTTGTGTCGATCATGTTTTTCAACTTATTTTTAGTCGATGGTGTTGTCGGCTTGTAAGTCGATATTGAGTACACCAAGATGCAGGAAAACGCCATGTACTTTGATGATGTACAAGATGTGATAGTTATTTCTTGAAGAGAAAAAGAGTTGGTTGGCATCATTTTCCTTTTTCTATAAAGTTTGTTTTCAAGATTGACGGTTTTCTTGGATTGTGACAAGATGTCGCAGGAAAGCATATTGCAGCCATTGTAGAGCGGATAGTGTTGACGCCAAAGAGTTCACAAGAGGGGCTTGATTCTCAGTGGGAGGGATGACAACTTTCCAATCACAAAGAGAAAAGTGGGTCAGTAGTAGCCAAAGAATAGTGGTTGAGGGACATAGCTAATTGCAGTGCAAGGCATGTCAAGGTACCCAGGTGATTTCCAAAAAACCTTTTCAAGTAGAATCAGTTGATAGAACTTGGGAGCAGAAGAGTATTGAGGCTTAGGCAGATAATCATCATCTTTTGTGGGACCAAAATATTTTCAGTGGGAAAGAGTGATCAGAGTCTGGACTAGGGGTCAAAATTTAGCCCAAAAATCAAAGTGTTCATAATCGCTTCAAAACAGACATGTGTGTAGGCCTCATCCTCACGAACCCAACGCACTTCGAACGAGTTCAAACAGACATCGGATGAGTGAGATATCATGTTCTATCCATTTTTCCAAACATGCAAAAAAATTGCTGACTGTACAGTCCATACAGTCCGTACAGGCTAGCGTGGTAGGGTACGAACTCACACGTGTCAACGAAGTTGGTAAAGATGACGTGACAAGTGCTGAGTTGGCAAGCTGAAGTGGCAAGTGATGGTTTGACAGATGCGTGGGTGAATGAGTTTGAGACACGTGGCATTTTTATTAGCCAATTGGGTGGTGCCACATGGCCCAGGCATGGGATGCCACGTGGCACCTTGATGTTTTGGTGTAAAAGTAATGTGGAGTCTATGGGAGTCAAACCCCGAGCCTCCGCATGGTGTAAATATTTGGCAAGGGTCGCCTAGTCGACGTGCCCACATAATAGTTCTTACCATTATACTTTCCCGTTTTTATTTAAGTTCGTGTGTCGTGTAGTTTGGGCAGGGTCCGGGCTGGGGCTTAGCCCCAACCCCAGGTTATATATGCGTTCCCACATGACCATGCCATGAACTTTGCGCGGGAGTCCAGAAATCATTCAAATGGATCTGTCCACATGCCGACACTTGTCAGCACGGGAAACTCGACTGAATTCGAATCTTGCCTAGGAGCTTGACACTGGTCATGACCACGGGCAGTTGCAATGGGCACCACAATTTGTGTGGGACGTGGTCACATTGGAACCCACGCGTCCAACACCTCTGCCGGTTTGGTGGCTAGGTCCCCTAACTGTGCGACAAATTTACATGATTTGTGGAAATGGGCATGTGTGCTAGGTTTAGGCACGGAAAACACCTAGGAGCTAGGTTACTCACACAAGAGGTGCAAATTGGTGAACCAGAGACAACAAGCTTGAAGGAAAAAATTGCAGGAGGTCTATCTTCTTCATTTTTTGGCCAAATGAGGTGTCGAAAAAACCCAGCTAGGGGTTTTTGGATGTTTTGAATCCATTGGTATAGGTGTCAAAGGAATTTGAAGACTTCTATTGCATAATTTTCTATAGGGAAGTTTCAGAGAGCTCTAGGGAGCTTAGGGCCACCATTGAAGGAGGCCATGCTTAGATGAGCCAAAGTCCATTTTCAGTGACTAAATAGACATTCTTGACTAATTGATATGCTCTGAACTCACTGGAATAGGTTGTAGAGGCATTTGAGGAATTTTACAGGTGTTGTTTCCACAAGGAAGCTCAAGGCCACCGGTAGAAGAGGTCATGCCTAGATGAGCCATGGTCTGTTTTCAGAGATCTAATAGTCATTTTTGGGGATTTTATGTATTCTGAACCTAATGGTACAGTCAGTAAATCCATTGGATTTGAGAAGAATCTTGTAAAAGAATTTTAGACAAAATAATCCCATAAAGCCTAGTCCATTGATGGAGGCTCAAGGAGATGTAGCCTAGTTGGGGGTGAAGTCCTTTATCATGTTGTTATTGTTGTAAGTTTTGCTGGTTATTATTCATTGCAAACTATGTTTGTTGTTGTATTTATTTAGACAACATATTTAACCTTTCAAAAACCTCACACATAAACACCTAAGAGAAGCCTAAACTTGACACATAAATCCTCTTGCACAACTAAGACATTGAGCAAGGTCCTGAAGTTTATTTTAATGGGGTAGAGGGTGCTTGCATAGCAAAACAAGTCAGCCCCCTATTTTCATATCAGTCTCCGTGCTTCATGAACTCTGAATCCGTTCGGGGTCCTCTGGAGTCCTACCGGTCCACTTTTATTTAGTTCTCTTGAAGAGCTTCAAACTTTGATATCATTCCCATACATTCAGTCCCTATTTTTGACTATACCTGCCTGAAGGCTGACTGTGAGTTTGTAACCTTAGTGTCCTTTCCTAGGTACCTGGAGAGGTGATTGTGGGGGGATTCCCATGGTACCTAGGGCAGACATCATATCACACTATTAGTACCCTTGGAGGGTGATCCCGCGAAAGCGATGGTTGATTTCACCAAGAAGGGATGTTACATGGAGGTCAAGGTAATTGCTTCTCACTTATTCATTGGCGGCTTGATATCTCATTTTCAGAAGATCCTTAAATCTATTATTTCCTGGTTGATTGCTTTTAATTTTCATAGGAGTGTGTTTCTTTGTCTTTCATAGTCAGCTTTAGGATCATATATTTCACAGTATACAAGGTATGGAACCTGACACTCAGGAACCTCAAGACAATCTTTCTTACGAAGCTGTGATCGCATATCACACTTCTAAAACCAGGAGTGTCGCTCCTGGAAGTAGCCAACACGTTGAATAACCAGTTACAACCTTCGTAGAAATCCTCACATTTTTGATGATCCACTCATCCTACCACTCACTGATCCACCATCTACAAGATATTATGATGCATTTTCTTCTTACTATTTACCACCCGGTTCAACCACTACACCATCGTTTGGCATGAACCCACTGATTTTTGGTTTTCCTGAAGGACTTGGGAATTCATCCTTTTACACAAATCCCATAGTTGATACTGCTGGTGATTATTCTCTACTGGAAACATTGGTAACCCAGGTAACCCTGACTCAACCACTTGCACATTAATCTCCCTCCACACATGAGTTAAGTCATATCCCTGCTTCACTATTTCCGCACATGCACACACCAAGTGTCTTACTTGGACATTCCATCGATCAAATGGCCAAAAACTAAGTCCTTCACACAACCATGGTTACATAAGAAACTCATCCTCCATCTCATACATCGCAGATTAGTGCACCCTACATTGGAGGTCAATCTTTAATGGGAGGCCAACCTTTAGCTGGGGGGAACCTTCAGTTGCAAGATTTTTTTTATTGGGGGGAACCTACATGGTTGCAAAATCAACAATCCTAGGGGAAAGCCCCTCATGTAAGCCCTTCTATACCTACTACCATTGGCATGCACCTTGGACATCCATATCCAGGGGTTCTGAATCCTTTGTGGGATCGATCCAATCTGGTGGACATTCATCTCCAAGGAACTATGCCCTATCAATATGTCAACCCCACGATTCTGATGCAACAATCCCTTCCACTTACATACATCAGAGGGACATCATGTCAATTTCAATACGTAGGTCCTTCCACTCCGTCATAGTATATGGGTGAAAAAACAAGACAACCACCTCACATGGGTGGACAACTAGGGAAACCACTATTTATGGGAGGACCATATAGTTTTGTCAACTCGCCACAACTTGGATATGGTCCTATTAGTGTTCCCACGCAATATGGTTATCACCAGTATCAACAACCGAACCAAAAACTACCGCTCTTGACTAAATTAGATATGCTAGATATGTCCCATTTAACCAATGATCCCATCCTTCATGCCCCGTTTTGGCCCACCATCCCTGCGAAATTACCATCCAACATACCGAAATTCAATGGAAAACCTAGGGGAGATCCTAATAATTATGTTATGACTTTCCATTTATGGTGTTCTTCTAACTCTTTGGTGAACGATTCCAGTCATCTTAGACTTTTTCAGAGAACACTTACAGGTGTGGAAGCCAAATGGTATATTAAACTGCCGCGTAACTCCTTTTTCGACTTTAACTCTCTTACCACGGTTTCCTGACGCATTTTCATTTTCCTATATGATACGAGACTGGTAAAAATATTTTTACCTCACTCTGACAATCCTCTTCCACCCACATATCTAATCATATTCATGAGTGGAGGCGGCGAAGACGATTGATTAAGGATCCTATTCCAGACCAACTCCTCGTGGATTGGTTTACAAATTTTTTCTTGCCTCCTATTTCCCATGATGTTTCTATGGGAAATGTAATTAATGAGGACCAGAGTCTCAATTGTGTGCAGTGTTTGGACTTGGTTTACTCCCAGTCTGAAAGACTTTATGATTTGATTCCTAAAGCTCCTCACCCATTAAACGATCCTCCAAAACCTACTCTGGAACGTAGTTCTGTTCCAAACACCACAACTACTTCCACTCCTACTTAAATCTCCAAGGTCAATGCGGTTCAATCCACTTTGTCTTAGAAACTAGGAGGTAAGAAAAAAAAAGGGGAAATCCAAGAAAACTTCTAACGAGCAGGATAATCCTAAGTCCGTTGCTACTCAACTGATAAGGAATTTTAAATCTCCTTGTATGTTTTGTGAGGAAGACCACTACACGAAATAATTCCCTCATCCTGAGGTTGTCACTAAATATCTGAAGGATACCTCCCAACCGGCTTTGCAACAACATTTGGTTGCACAAAACCATGCCCCTCTGTAAGGGGGAAACACAATTCATTCCCACCATGGGGATGCTTCCACAAGCGTCTCCGAGGTGTACATGTTTAAGACGGTTAATGTCACGACTCAAAAACATAATTCTAACACTCCTCCAAGTGATCATACCCCTTTCAATTCGAATTCGATTACATTTAATCTGGGCTTTCTCTAGGATAGACTCTCACACCACCAAGCCTTCCAAATTCAAATTTTGAGTGGTGGAAAGAACATTCATTGCACTATTTTGGATGAGGGAGCCTCCACCTATGTCATGTATTTGAATTTTTGGAAATCCCTTGGTTTTCCTGAACTTACCTTGATTCCTATAACCTTGAAAGCATTTGATGGGCGTGGTTTCCAACCTCATGAACTCTTGCAATATTTCGTTGTGAAGTTGAAGGGTAAAACCATTTCATTCGACATCGAAGTGGTCGACACACCCTTGGATTATAACTTGTTACTTGGTTGTAGTTAGTTTTATGTGATGACTGCCATCGCATCTTCGATGTTTTGCATCTTACAATTTCCCCATCAAGAAAATTTATCAATGTTGACCAACTTGAGTATAGAACTCCAGATCGCCACAACACTACAAGGAATAATGTCCGTTTTCTAAGAGTAGGAGCGAGTATTCTTAAGCATTATGTGCCCATAAAGGTTAGTCGCTTTCCCGTTGCCACCACCCCAAGGGTTACCACGTTAAATATGATTTCGACTCAAGTGCGACAATCCTTAGAATTATCTGATCCTTTGGAAGTACCTCGTCTCGTCGAGCATAGTTCTTTTCCTATGCTAAGATCATTAAAAAATGAAATAGACGCTAACGAGCATAGTTCATTATCTCTGTCAAGATTGTTAAAAAATGAAACATACCCCCGTCCATTAAAATTGAGTCTCATTCTGGATCACTTACTTGAACCTTATTTTCCTCTGTCTCGTGAAAATTTTCCCATTAGTAACTAGAAGCCCAAATGAGAAAATAAGAAGATTCGTCGGAGGAAATGATGCTTGGGGGGTAGGTCTCTAGCCTCTAGAAATCATGATGGAGAAAACCGCTAGCTTCTATCATGCAAGCTAGAGGAAAACAACCTCTTGAGAGACACACTGCTAGGAGTGATACTCATTTGAGGGTCATCCCAATGGCGACGTAGAAACTCTTTACGAGAATGAGATTAGTCTTTGTTCTTTCTCTTGCTTATTAAAACATGAGAACATGTTACCAATTATACTTTTATCTCTTTTTCAGAATCATAAAATCTATACGAAAAAATAAACTCTTTGGAGTCTCCTTTAAGCTCTTTTCAAACTCCCTAAACATGAAAATATTTCCGAGTGATCTTGCTTCTTTTCACACTTGTTAAAAGGTTTGAAAGGGTGTCTTTCGAGTGGTAGTTTATATCTTTTTCGGTCTTGTGAGACTAATTATGAAAAATGAACACTATAATCAAGCATGATTAGAAGAGTTATACCCTTTATTGTTTTACACTTTTTTTGGGCTTGAGAGACTAAACTTAGGAAAAAGCCATCCATAGAGTCACCTTTAAGTTATTTTCAGACTCTCTAAACGTGAAAAACCACCAAAGTTTACCTTCTCTTGGCTCGTAAAACTATACATCGAAGGACCTATTTGAGTCCAATCTCCAGGACCCATATGGTACCAAACCACTTCTTCCTAGGGTTCATTAAAAATACTCCAAAGGACTCATTCGAAGGATGAACTTATACTGAGCACTTGTTATCATCCTCAAGCTCGTTAAAAAGAAAGAGGTACTCATCTATCTGGGTGGAGGAAAAATTGAAGGAAGTGGGTCAAGTTTTTTGGAATCCTTTATGGCAACTACTGTCGCCCTTGAACATGACACATGATTGTGTCTCGTCTTACAGTTGGGTAATCCACTTGTCTCTATTTCATACCAATTCCATGTGTCTCCATACTTTTTAATCTAGTCGAAGAGTGCTCTTATCTCCGTCACATTACATCCTTGGTACTCATCGAGTCAATGTTTCCAAGTCAGTTGTCATGCCTCATCGTGTTCAAGGGAAGTTTCACTTCAAACCATCCATCTACAATATTACTAGTTTCTAATTCCTATGTCAGCCCATACTCATTTAATTCACCATATTACATCACTTTCCTATGTTAGTTTCGTGTTGATGATGGAGGATACATCAAGACCCTCCTTCGACGAGTATTTTTCTATCGACTTCAACACATCATCCTGGAATTAGACTTAGAAACCAGTGTTAGAAAAACATGATCACGGAGCAATAAAATAAAACAAATGACGAAATAAAACACAGAAGATACACAATACAATAGAGACAGAGATAAATGTGGTTCACCCAGTGTGGGCTACGTCCACCAGAGAAATTTCCAGGCCCTTCCTTTTTATTATCCAACAAAATGAAGGGATACAACCTACAACTCAACTGTTGTAACTTCATCTTCTTCCTCTCACAGTCTCCTCTCTTAGAATACAATAATCACACACATACACAACTGTAATATACTTTTTAGATATCTAGAGAGGTAATGGGAGGCCCGGAGGGACCATAGTGATAATAGTGGAGACCACTCAATGTAGGGTGGACTAGATCCACTATATTATTAAATAAGTCCTACTATGGTAGTTAGATATAATAAATGTAAGAGGACTTACTAGAAGGTTCTACTTCTAGAAGGTTCCTCGTCTAGAATGTTCTTAGGTGATGGTAGCACTATATAAAGGGGTTCAAGCAATGTAATGGGATATGAAGAGAATTATTATATTCATATATGAAGTTCATTAGGAGGTTTCCCCCTCGAAGAGGCAAGTGCACAGGAGAGGATCCCTTCCATAATAGGATTCATTGTATGGTGTTTCCCTACCTCAAGGGTTTTCTATAATAAAAGTGTGGTTTCGTCTATATTTCTCTCTGGATGTATTGTGTATTCAATATTTGTGGTGATTATATTTGTATATTTACTAAGGTACTTAACAAGTGGTATCAAAGCACTTTCCTTGGCAAGATGTCTGCGCATTGTTTATTTTATTTTTGCATATTGGTTCGGAAAAGAAAAAGAGGGACGCTACATTTTGGAAAATTTATGTATATTTATGTGCAACATTTGCAGAAACGAGTTGTATATATGAGTTTATCTCAGAAAAAAAACTAATTAAAAAAAAAAAATCATCTTAAACGTAGTTCGGGAAGTCAAGATATTGACATTTTAAAATCTGCAAATTTTCAGGGTTTTTTCCGCAGACGATGAGACAATTTTTTGATTTTTGTAGCACCTGGAGGTCGAATTTGCTAAAACAAATTACATATATGAGTTCCTCTTTAAAAAATAGTTGATTTCAAAAAACAAATCACCCAAATCTGAGCTTTGGAATTGAAGATATCGCTGATCTAAAATCAATCATTTTTAGGGGTTTTTGTGATGGCAACAAGATTGTAGAGTTCACAACTTTGCACAAGGTGTTCATATTGCTACCAGATAAATTCCATTGGATATATTATTTTAATATTTTTTTTTTTGTACATTATATGTGGTGTTTCGAATGGATTTGCACTCTCAACTCATGGAAATTCTACGAAAGGTTGAATCCCTCAAAGCCGATATGCATGATCACCTACAAGGCATCGAGGCTAGTCTACATGACCACACAGAAAATTATCACAATATTGAATGGTCACTGGATATGCTACAAGAGGGATATCTTATGGTAGAAATCAGGGATGAATATAATAAAGAATTATATGCTTGGTATGATTTTGAGGCCAATTGTGATGCTTGGTATATAGATAGTTCTCATCTTTTGGATGACAATCACTTTCATATTTTATTTGATGACTCTACTCCACCTTTTGTAGAGAACATCAATGTGACAAATCAAGAGCCAGTTATGATTACTAGTGTCCATCATGCATATTATATAGTGGTATTGTTCCTTCCAAATTTAGTTATAAGCCTTTCCCACTATATGGATGGATCTTCTTATTTAGATCCACATGACAGGTGTCAGTCTTTGGAGCATCATTTTCGGTTGGTTATTGGGTTCCGATACCTTATGCATGGAGTTCACATGAGCACTCAGACATGGGATCTTGGATTATAATGGTGGTTGGACTACTTCAACATGGTGTCTTTCATTTATACATGGGAACCTGGTTCTCTAGTCTACTTCAACACTATGGTCCACACTTATCCATGGGTCCCTGGTATATGGTTGTACACCCTCATAACAAGTGTTGAGGACAATGCTTTCATAAGGAGGATGGAATGTTAGGTATCTAGATTGGTAGTGGGGGGGCTAGAGGGCCCATAGTGATAATAGTGGAGGCCACTCAATGTAAGGTGGACGAGATCCACTATATTATTAAATAAGACCCACTATGGTAGTTATATATAATAAATGTAAGAGGACTTACTAGAAGGTTCTACTTATAGAAGGTTCCTCCTCTAGAATGTTCTTAGGTAATGGTAGCACTATATAAAGGGGTTCAAGCAATGTAATGGGATATGAAGATAGATATTTTATATGGAGATGAAGTTCATTAGGAGGTTTCTCCCTCAAATAGGAAAGTGCAAATGAGAGGATCCCTTCCATAATAGGATCCATTGTATGGTGTTTCCCTACATCAAGGGTTTTCTATAATAAAAGTGTGGTTTCTTCTATATTTCTCTCTAGATCTATTGTGTATTCAATGTTTGTGGTGGTTATATTCACAGATATACTAAGGTATTTAACAATAATTCCCTCATAAAAGAGGGTTTCCTTCTAGGGAAAAAATCCCTAAAATAACTTCTACCTTCAGATTTGCGACCTTATAATGAATGGTCCAGATTGACTACAAAATTACAATATTTTACAAGTAAAATTTTCTTAATATTTTGTTTCGGGGGCACTACCCCTGAATTATCTGCCAAGGGGGGGGGATAGAAAAATGTTCTCCACCCCCCTGGCGACAGTTGTGGTGGGGAAATCCCCCCCACACCCCCCTATTAGGGAATGGGATCCAAGTGAGGTTGAAATAAACATATGAATCATGAAGATAACCAAGCTCCACAACCAACAACCAGTTAGTACCTTGGGACTTGCATGCCTCAATCACATGCCTCCTTGATTTCAAAAACATGTTTACATCATTGACCTCTGATCGTATGATTCCATGAATGTTCAACCTCAACTCATTTATTCACATTCACTGCAATGTACTAGGGTACCTTGGGAGTCATTGATATCATTGGTGATTTCTCTCGCACTTGTTAACGATTTACCTCAATGATTGGTAATCAAGTGGTTTCTACCATGTTCAACATAAAATCATCTATTCACATGGCTAGATTCATACCGCATCGGGATTGGGATGAATACCCTGGGTTGAGAGTTCACTCTATTATCTTCTTTTCCCAGGCTGAGAAGGAGATCATTTGAGCATGTTGATATAATTAATGTTACATAGACCCACTTTGTATTGATCTGTCGCTATGTTTTTTCATCTTGTAGCTCCATGGTGTATTTTTCATGGCTGCGATTAGTTCATGTCATGGAGGTATGGATCCACATTGTATCTCTGGTGGCCATATCCTTAGTCATTGTTTACATGTATCCGCAGTGTATTGGTCAGTGTTTGTGCTTTGAGTCATCTTGTATTTTGAGAATAGGTATCTTTGCCTTGGAAATGGAACATATATTAATATTGTTTGATGATTGTTTGCAGATTCTTCCAGGTTCTCCTACTCCATCACCCTTGCATTGAAGAATTTGTAAAGTGTTTCAACTATCATTTTATCTTCTGACCTCACACTTTAGCGGGCATCTGTTACACATCAAAATGCCACACTTAAGTATCTCACCCTAAGTGTCACAAGTGTCATCAAGTTCCGTATGCACCTTGCTAAGTGTCACATGCACTTTTATACATGTTTCTATGTGTTTTCTCACATTGACACCATGAAAGAACATTTGTCACAATCCCTAGTCAATGTGGAGGAGAAATATATCATATGAAGGTCAAAATACTATGTGCACATGAATTATTCATTATTATTCATAAAAAAAGATTAATTTAGTGTGAGAATCCACTTCACATTTAGTTTCCTAATCTCAAGGAGAATTTGAGAGTCTCATGGATGGTTGAGAGATTTTATCAAACCAAAATCCTAATTTGGTGGATCTTGATAGATATTTTCTCCCTAAAATAGTTGAGAGATATTTTCTCCCTAAAATCCTTGAGAGATATTTTCTCCCTAAAACTCTTGGAGATCCCATTTTAGTGGATCTAGTGAGTGATCTTCTCCATGGTGGTTAAGCATCCAAATCCTATATAATGAGGGATTTCCATGGTGAAAGGGAGACAGACGGATATATCAAACTTATGATCTTGGGATTCATGCGAGGGTCTAGGAAAGGAGAGCTTGGAGGAGTTCCAGCTGATATAATTCATGGTTTGTAAGTTTTCTTGGTTCTCATTTAATATACTCGACCTATTTCCTTCAAGTGTATGTTTTCATGTGCTTGTCTATGTTTGAATTAATTTACATAGATGAATTTTCTTTGTCTAATCCATTAGTGTAGGATATAATTGTTTGTTTCTCGTTGTTCATTGCAAGTACAGATTTGCGCCTAGAGTGAAGATCAAGCTCACAGATTGGAGAAGCTTGGATAAACGTCATAAACGAGGTGCATTATACTTCCCCTCCTTATCTTTTTTTCGATGGAAAAAATAATTTATAGGAATGGTAGCTTCCAAATGTAATTTTATGTCTTGGTATAGGGGTCTATAATCCAAGGTAAAGTTCACCTATCCGTAGGAGAATATTTCCATAACAATGATGCAGATGGTTTGTGTCATGCTAGATATGATCATGCGAGTACAAATTAGATGTGGAATAAAGCTTAGATATGATGCATTGGCATCATGCTAGATACGTCATGCTAGTACAACTTAGAGATGATCATACAACTTAGAGATGACATAGTGAGGCACTGATCTACATCATGCGAGTACAACTTAGAGGTGGAATACAACTTAGATATGAAGCATTGGAATCATGCTAGATATCTCATGCTAGTATGGCTTAGAGATGATTTATATGATACTCCATATCATGCCAATACAACTTAGATATGATGCATTCACATCATGCTAGTATGGCTTAGAGGTGATGCAGCTGATGACATTATTGATGCAGGATGATATCATATTATATCATTTGATTGTTGTGGATGTTGTATGTCTCTGTATAGTAGTTGTATGCTACTTTGGTGGATGTGTTCCATTGTTAGTCAGTGTGTGTCACTAGTTAGTAGTCGTGTGCTACTAGGAGTGGTTTTTTACCACTGGGAAGTAGTTGTGTACTACTATGGATAGACACAATTCTATTCTATTGGATGGAATTATAGTTGTTGTATGCTACTATATGATTGCCATGGAGACTACCACTAGTGTTGGAGATGATTACCAACTAGATGGATAGTCAGTGTGATGGTGGAAAGACATTCTCTAGGTTGAGAATGGTCCAGGCAAAATAAATTGTTGGTGGACAGACATTCTCCCTGTGGAGAATGGTCCAGGTTGACATATTGTTGATGTATAATGGATTGGTATTTTCCTAAGGCACAAATTGTGTCCTGATTTGGAAAATGGTTCAGGATGGATATTATCTCGAGGCATAGTTATTGGCTCGATTAGGTTGAATAGTCTTCCCCCTAAGGAGATGACATCTCGATTAGGGTGGTTGATACGAGACCAATATTTTATAAGGCATATGGGTAGAGATTGATCTGTATGGTACATATGACTCGATTAGAAAATAGTCTGAGACTGACATTCCTGTAGGAATGGTCTCTGTAGCCCATGGTGTGGCTTTCAACGTCTGTTGGGACAACTATTCCTCTAGGATGTATGTCCGGATCAAAAGAATCATCCATATATCACTCTGTTGAGTGGGTGACTCATGCAAGACACTTTATTGAGTGCGTTGAGTTGAACACATGACTTATTCAACATCATGCTTGATTACTCAGATGGAGTATGGCCTCGAGATATGATGCAAATGATGATGTATGATGATGTCAGGATTCTATCAGACGATAGTGATAGTGATGATGATGCTCGTGATTTGATCTGCATGATCATGAGATATCCTATGTGGATATGATGATTCTACCGATAGAATGGTACGTGTGCTCAATACCATTACCTTTAATAACTCCCTAGCTAGGAGGGAGTGTTGATGTTATGGTAGTTGCAGGAGGTATTAACCTCCACGTGTAACCTTTGACTAGAATGGAATATTTCGAAAGCAAGGGAAACCCTAAATAGATGTGTGAAAACCCTACAAGACAAGTCGGCCTAGCATAATAAATGATATTATAATATTATCTTCCAGAAAGACAAGTCGGCTACACAAGAAAAAGATAAACAAAAAATATAATTACCAAAAAGTCAAGTCAGCCCATCCAGAAAAGTCAATGAATAGATTAATATAAGTAGAGGACGTTTTAGCTCATTTGTGCACCCAGTCAAAGCGCAAGACTTGTGTAGAGTTGTAGTTGCAACTGAAACTACAACTGCAAGGAGGAATAAGGGTGTATGGTCATCACTTGGTCTTGGTCTTTCTCTAGCGCTATCAAGTGATATTCTTGGTGATTCTCTTGGTGATATTCTTGGTGATACACTTGGTGATATTATGGTTAAGTATGGTTCAATTTTGAGAGAGTAGTGCAACTGCAGCTGCTGCAATTGTGTAAGGTACTTGTCCTATGGATATGGATAATATCTCTCTTGTTCGCTACCCTTGGAGAAGGAGCTATCTATTTGTCTTGAGTTGTTGTAGTTAGCAACTATGGTTTATCTGTTGGTTCTAGTATGGCTTTCTAGAATAATTCTGTCAAAGGTTAAAGGTGCTCAAGGGTGGCTGTGTTCATATGGTTAGGTGAAAATATTGTGATATTGTCTATGGTAAAATGAGCACATCGAATATTTTAACACCAGGTAGGACAAGATATATAATTTGTTGATCAAGAAGTTCATCGATTCATGGTGAAGCATGTGTTGTAGAGGACTAGATGATGATAAACATGTGACCTAATAGAGATTTTGAGACAAGTACTCTTTAAGGAGTGTTGGAATTATTAAATCATACTTGTCTTATAGTAATGTGTGATACTTGATTATAAAAAAAGATTGTGGTTGTTATTGTATTGGTCATGTTATGAGGTAGAGTACCCGAATAGTTTGTTTTTAAGTTTTGAGGAGGTTTTTAGATCTAGTTGGATATGATAAATTCACTCCAAGTAGTTGGCTCCTATTTTGGTGTGTGGATGAGATGTATTTATATATGTATGTTACATTGGTTGAATAGATCACTCAATATAGTTTTGATTTGAGTGGAAACCATGTCTAGTATCCCATTTGTCTACATTATTTTCATTAATGTTGATGTATCATTGTGTAGAGAGGTGCTTTCTATAGCCTAGTATGAAGGAGAAGTGTAGTTTTGTGCTCTATGTGGAGTTGACATGCCTAGTATGAAGAAGAAGTGTAATTTTGTGATCTATGTGGAGTTGACATGTAGCATTTAGAACAATATAAATATTAATAATAAAAAATATTTCAATGTCGACCTTAAATAAAAAACCAAAATAAATTTAAATGTGGACCTGCTTCCAATTATAATACTAAAATAGTCAATTCTCTCTAGCTCAACTAGTTAAGTTGTGGGTTTTGTTTGATAGGCGACCATAGTTCAATACTCTTACAGTGTGTTGGTGTTCTTTTGACTGCTCAGATGCCCATGGGTTATGGTTGAAATGTTGGCCCCTCAAATAATCTGCTAAAGATATATATATTAAATAGTTTCATCATAATTGTTTAAATGTATATAGTGCATATGTTTATCAAAACAATAAGAAAATCTAATAAATTTCTAATTTTCCATTTATTGGTTTTATTGAAATTTTTTCTATTTATAAAATTAAAAGTTTTGTGTATCTCATAAATTAAGACAATTAAATAGTTGAAGCTTTTCGCCTCAAGGATTGGATTCCTCTACACTATTTTTTGTTAATTCACAATTCATTTTTAAAACATGTTCTCCACAAAGTGACAGATTGTAGTTAGAATAACTCTTGAATTATAGATGAAGTTAGTTTTTACAAGATAAATGCTATTATTAAAAAAATGTCAAATGCCCTTTGATCTAGAATTGCTTGTTGCACAACCTATTGCTTTAGTGGCTAAAATTTTGGGATGGAGGTTGCCGAACCAATTATTGGTTTTATCATAAAATATCCATTTGTGTCCATCCAGAGAAATGGGAGTGAAAGTTGTACAATAAACGTGTTCTCCAAAAACATGACAGATTGCTAGCAGTTATAATAACTCTTGAATTATAGATGAAGTTAGTTTTTACAATATGAATGATATTAATAAGAAAAATGTCAAATGCCCTTTGATATAGAATTGCTTGTTGCGCAACCTTTTTGCTTTAGTGACTAAAATTTTGAGATAGAGGCTACCGAACCAATTACTGGTTTTATCATGAAACATCCATTTCTGTCCATCCAGAGAAATGGGAATTAAAGTTGTACGATAATGATACAATGTAGGATATATTACTCCAAGTGTGGCCATAAGTGAAAATCATGATGTGTCTGTGGCGATTATAATGAGAAAAATAAAACAGAGTTGGTCTAATAGACGGGTTTGTGTCTGGATCCTTGTAATACACTAATCTAAATTTTAGCTACATTATTTTATGCAAGGTGGGATGGAATAAGCATACACAGAGTTGGGATTTTAAAAGTGCCCCCATATTCTATGAATCTAGTACTAAATCCCAACTGGAATGAACTCCATGAGGTCCAAATTTATCGAATGTAGGGACAAGAGAGAGAGACATTGTACATGATATTGAGAAACAAACAGAAAAAAGAGAATGCAATGCAACATAAAGAATTTAGAAACAATCATGACATATGATAAACTTTAGCTTAGAATTCTATGTAGGTCGAAATTTATTGAATGTAGGGACCAGAGCGAGATAGGTGTACATGACACTGAGAAAAAGACAAAAGAAAGAGAATGAAAAGAAACATAATTTTTTTTTTTAAATTGATAGTTCAGAAAATTGACCAATTTATTTATTGAAAGTAGGGACAAGAGAGAGACAGGTGTACAAGATATTGAGAAAAACAAAATATAGAGAATGCATCATAAAGAATTTAGAAATAGTCATGACATATGATAGTTAGGAAAATTGACCAACTTATTTATTGGAAATGTGAAATAAAGAATGTGAAGTTGGAGTCTTCAATTAATGAGAAATTACTGTAATGAAAAATCTATATCTACCAGATTTGTTAATTTTTCATCCCTTGTGATTATGATACTCAGTGTGAACAACCTTAGATTGTTTAACTTAGGCATTTCTTAAACTATTTTAGGACAAAAGTTTCATGGTTTGGTTGTACATGCAATATAAATTGTAATGTATCATTTTTTTTTCATTTAGCATGGCGATTAACCTCACTAGATCTTTTTCATTAGACATGCCACATTACAATTCTATATTATACCATCCATGTCTCCACTTATAGCAAACATGCCATATTACAAGTCTATATTCTACCATCAATGTCTCCACTTATAAAAATTCATTCTCTAAGGTATCATCTACCCATGCCTTTGACTTATATGTGTTCGAGAATTTGATGAACAAAAATGCTAGAAAGCCATCAAGTTAATAATTGGTTTGAAATCTATAACATTGTTAAGATTATGATAGGAGCTCACAACTCTTATTGGAATCAATGACATCTAAGTAAACAATGTACTAACTGGAAAAATTGTCGTTAAAATTATCATCTACCCATACTATTGACTTATATCTGTTCAAAAATTTGATGAACAAAAATGCTAGAAATCCATCAAGTTAATAATTGGTTTGAAATCTATAACATTGTTAAGATTATGAAAAGAGCACACAACTCTTATTGGCATCGACGACATCTAAGTAAACAATGCACTAACTAGAAAAATTGTTGTTGAAATTTCAATGAGGAATCTAAATGCATGCAGGTGAGAATTCATGTGTGTAAGAGAAATCCATCAAGTTAATAACTAGTTTGAAATCTATAACATTGTTAAGATTATGAAAGGAGCTCACAACTCTTATTTTCATAAGTGACATCTAAGTAAACAACGTACTAACTGGAACAATTGTTGTTAATATGTTTTATTTAGGAGGATCTCGGTGGCCACCCACCTTTTCCAACTGGTTCAAAACAATTTTTTGGTAAGTTACTATTTTTATTAGTTTTTCGGTTCCTAAACTTCTGGGGCCATTTTGAGGGCCTAAATGACGCTTTTTCGTGATCGAGCACCTCAATTTGAAAAAAGGATTTGATTGAGCCCCCTAAATGAATCTCCTCATCAATACCTTTCCAAGGAGCTATCGTGCACCCTAAACGAAGATCATATGCAAACATTACGACCCTTAGAAGTTGATGTACTAACTTACCCTGACGGGGCCCAGGTGACTTTTGGTGCTTCATCTCCTAGGGTTAGGTTTTTGGAAGTCTAGGGTTTTGGAATTCATGTTTATTGTAAAAATTCCTTCAGATCCTCATGGTATTCATCTTCTTTCGAATGAGTGTAGTCCTCACATCTCTTCTCAAAGATAAGCTGCCACCATTCTAGCAATCTTGTTTGTAGTTTGCATTTTACAGTTTTCAACATATTTATTATTTAATAGAAGTCAAGTTTTACTGTATATCTATTATTTTTCACTGTGTCTCTGTGTTAATATTATAAATCTATGGTTTCATTTTGTTTCTCTCATAAATTCGAAGCAGTTGTATTAGAGCGGTCTACTCCTTGTCATTTTTTTAATGCATGTTGTTGGGGCTCAGAAATGTCCTATTTTCATCCACCTTTCCCTTCATAATTCTTCACATTTCATCACCCCATTAACCTTTCATGATATCATTTTCATAAATATACTTGAGTTTCACCTTATTATTCTCCACTTTATTCATTTTAGTATTAAAAGGGAATTTGTGATTAAATGTTCGAAAATCAACATATTTTCATATATATCTAAAAACTGTGTGAGATTTGTAATGTGTAGGAATATGTGAAGGATTAATTCAAAAGGACTTCTTGAATACTTCCTCCACCATTTCAATATTTGAGGAGATAATTAAAGCCTATTCCAAGGAGAAGATCATGGATATTTGGTTGGCATATCTTATCCAAGATATATGAGAGATATGTGTGAGGATTTGAAGGGATTATATTTTGTAATAATGGGAAATAGGTTGGGAGAAAAGTGGATCTATAATTATGATATGGTTATCTTATCTTCAAGGATCTCATGTATAAAAAATAGTGTTCTCTCTTCATGAGGGGGGTAATTAGGATGGAATTAGAGTAGTCATTAATGGTAGTCATTAGTATTTGAAAGAGAAAGGGATTATTAGCTTTGATTCTTAGTTTGATTCACGCTTTCATTATTGTTTCATGATTTTCCATTTGATTCTTGTAATGTAATGTAAGATTGCTTCATTGGTGTGAGCTCACATATGTTGTTGTGTCATTCAAATCTTCACATGTATTTTCTTTTCCTTCATATAGTTCTCCATTCCTAGATTAGTTTCATTTACACAATTTCATTTCAGTCGTAGGTTGTAGAAATTCAATTCCAAGTCGTGAGTTTCAATTCCATACATTAGATTAATGATTTAATTCCAGTTGTAGATTTACCATTAGATTAGGATAGATTAGCTTCAATCCTATTTCAATTTCCTGCATTAGATTATTGATTCAATTTCTGTTGTAGCTTAAGCATTAGATTAGATTAGTCCTACTTCAATCTTGCATATACTTTGCATGTGCTTCATCAGTTTACGAACCCCGAGTTGACAAATTAGATAGTTGGGAAAATACTACAATGCAATTAATTCAACATTAGTTCGGTCCAATGTAACGACTGTTGTCTCCTTGTTACGATTGTTGTTCCCTTTACAAGAAGTGTTGTTCATTTAAATAGAAAAACTATTGTTCCCTTTATGATTTTTGTTTCTTTATAGGTGTTGCATCTCTGGAGGTTGGGTATTGAAAACGAAAAGTTAGAACCTATGTAGGCAACAAGTAAAATTCTTGTGCCAGCGCCTACCTTCGGTTGATGCATAGAGGTCATTTTTAGGACATATTTAGAGCCCAACACATGTCCTCGACGTGGTCAGGGTATAGAGAGTTGGGTCTCGAGCTTGTTTCTCTTGAGGAAAAATTCTCTTGCACACCAAAGAAACTGTCCATGACAAGAGAAAATAAATACGATGGGACAAGATATCCTTTCAAAATATTTCTCGAGGAATCACTTGAGCGATAGAGGAATGTGATGATGGACAAATTTGCACAAATCCTTCAATGGTTGTCGAAAAATGACACATCCACCTCAATCAGAGGCACCACCCCCTTCAAGGTACAAATCAATTTTGATATTCCTATATTTGAAGGTCAAATATATGTGGATGTTGTAGATAAATGGTTAAACCTTCTAGAAGGGTATTTTTTTTTCCATAAATTTTTCAATAGAGAAAAGATTACACTTGCACTCCTCAAGGCCACCCCCCATGTCAAAGATTGGTGGGACACTTTTTGTGAGAAAAAAAAAATAGAGGGATCCACATTATTTGCAGTTGCAACCACTTGGGGTTCCTTCAGGGATTCTATTAAGGAACAATACTACCCTATTGGAAGTTATGATGACTTGTATACAAGATGTACCACACTGCGGTAGTAAAGAGACCAAACAGTGCCAGATTTCACTAATGTCTTCCATACCTTTCACACCAAGATGGGTATCAAATATTATGAGTGACATATGGTGATCAAGTACCACGACGGTATGCATAGATACGTCCAGATATAAATCAAGTTTTTGGACATCCCATCCTTGGGAACAGACTATTGATGTTTCGTCAAAATCGAGCAGAAGCTGAAACAAAAGACACAACAGTTTGGGTCTGGGAACCCCTCACAGTAGAATCAGGTCAAGGGTAGCCCCAAACCATAGAAAAAAGGATGGAGGAAATATGGGTAACCTTAGGACAACCAGTCCAAGCCACAAGCACAGAAGGACAACGGGGAGATGAAGAAATATATCGAGAAGTGGTGTGACTTCCATAAGAGCCCCTGGCATAACACTTTTGATTTCCTCTCAAAGAAGTCTTTGGTGGATGAGGTAAAAGCCTTTGAATTATATGCAGGTTCCGAATCTAAGTCAGAATTAGAAAAGGGGAGACAAATCATTGATGCAGAACCCAGTCCCACCATTGCTACCACCAAGATCTAGCCCGATGAATCTGATGAGCCAGAGGAAGGCGAGCGCCTCTTTCTTTCACAAATGTGGGTAAAAGGCACTCCGTTGCAATTCATCGTTGATAGAGGTAGCTAGAAGAACATCATCTCAGGAGAGGTCATCAAGTTGCTAACCCTACTGACAATGCCACACCCACATCCCTACACCTTCAGATGGCTCCATCAAGGAAGCGATCTTCACGTCAGCCAATAGTGTCGCATGTTGTACGGAATCAACCCATTCAAAGATGAGGTATTGTGTTATGTTTCTCCCCTTGAATTTTGTGATGTTCTTTTGGGCCAACCTTATTTATGGAAATGTCATGTTGTATATGAGTCTAGACCTCACAATGTTATTATTACTTTGAACAGGAAATTGTACAGGATTCCCGAGGTAGTCCCACCTAGTGTTATTTCCTTGATCTCTTCCAATCAATGCAAGAAGGTCATTTCTTAGGTCGGGAATTTTTTCTTCTTCATGATTCTCTCTCAGAGTGAGCAAAAGGTTGCAGCCACATCGATGTCCTCTGTGACCGACCCTGCCACATCGTGGAAGAATACAAATACATCTTCTCATCACCTATTGGGGTACCTCTGCATTGTCAGGTCAAGCATCCCATCGATTTGACCCCCGACGTACTGCTACCCAATGGGTCAGTCTATCACCACTCTCTACTAGAAAATGAGGAAATAAAACATCAGATTCAATAACTGCTCCACAAGGGGCATATTCGACCTAGCTCATCACCTTGTCGAAGCCCAATCGTGCTAGTGTAGAAGAAAGATGGGACATGGTGACTCTACATTGATCACTAAGACCTAAATAAAATCACAGTCAGAAACCGATACCTAATTCCCCGAATTAGCGATCTCCTTGATCAACTCAAGGGGGGGAAATAATTTAGTAAGATTTATCTGAAGTCTAGCTACCATCAGGTACCAATAGAATAGACAGATGTATGGAAAAATGCCTTCAAGTCAAAATAAGTTATTTTTGAATGGCTGGTCATGCCCTTTGGTTTGACAAATGCCATAGAAACTTTCATGAGTATGATGGACGATATCTTGTGTCCTTTCACTAATTCTTTTGTGGTGATATATCTGGATGACATTCTCTTCTACAACAAGACTTGGGCAGAACACTTGCATCATATCCAATAGGTTCTGCACACTCTGGGGAAACACAAGCTATATGCCAACTTGGAAAAATACTCCTTCGGTATGGATAGGGTCCAATACCTAGGATACATTGTTGATGCACATGGTATGCATATTGATCCATCAAATATCCAAGTCATATGTGACTAGCCAACCCCAACCATGCTCACTGAGCTTCATAGCTTCATAGGCATTGCCAATTTCTATCGCAGGTTCATGTTGGGATTCTCCCATATTGCATGGGCCCTCAACCAAATAACCAGGGGTGGTGGTAAGGAAAACTTTGTGTGGGGTCTGTCCCAACAAAAAGTGTTTGATGATTTGAAGTAGTGCTTGTGCTCCGCTATAGTTCTTTCATTCCTTGACCTGCAACAACCCTTTGAGATCAAGACATATGCTTCAGACTATGTTGTGGGCATAGTTATCACTCAGCACGACCACCTCGTGGCCTATCATAGTGATACACTATTAGATGTCGTCCATATGTACCCTAATTACGACAAATAAATGTACACCATTGTGCAAGCCTACCCCCAGTGGAGGCATTACATTCTCAGGAAGGAGATAATCATCCACTCTGATCATAAACCGTTGCAGTTCATGTAGACACAAGGAAAATTGTAGAATGACCGCCATCAGAAGTGGTCCACATATTTGCAACAGTTCCACCTCAACATCAAGTATAAAATAGGAAGTACCAACTTTGTCCTTGATTTCCTCAGCTGACCTCCAGTCATGAAACTCACCACAATGCTCAATTCTTGTAGCCACAAAGCCTCTGGATGGCCCCACCTTTATGAGATAGATCCTGGCTTCTCCAACACCTACCAAATGTTGGGCAAAAACACAACTGTCACTAATTTTCATCTTCAGGGAGGGTTTTTGTGCCATATGGGCTATCTATGCATTCCATCAAGCGAGCGAGTGAAGATGATTTGGGAATCCCACTACAGTCAGGTGGCAGGACACTTCGACGTGGAAAAGATAGTGGTAGTGTTGTAGCGAAATTTCTTCTGGCTGAAACTTCAACAAGATGTCAGAAAGTATATCTGGTCCTGCACTGCTTGCATTATTTTCAAACCGACCAGTAAGAAACAAGGCATGTACACTCCTATGCCTACTCCTGACAAGCCCTGGGAATCCATTTTAATGGACTACATGTTCGACCTTTTGTCCACCAAGAATGGAAATGATTGTGTTTTTTTCGTTCTTGATCTCTTTTCCAAGATGGAGATTCTGGTCACCTACAAGAAGAGAATCACAATGAAAGCCACTGCCAAAATCTTCTTTGAATGAGTGTGGGTAAATTTTGAGATCTCACAAACCATTATCTCAGATTAGGACAACCATTTCCTCAACACATTCTAATCGAGCCTATGGTCACTACTGGACACCAAGCTCACTAATTCCACTACCTTCCACCCCTAAACAGATGGCCAAAATGAGGTCGTTAACCAGATGATTGTGAAACTCCTGTGCATGTACAATTCCAAAAACTGTCACACTTGGTATGCGAGTCTTCTCTATTTTCATCACAACTACAATAGAACCATGCATAGCTCAATTAGCCACAACCCCTTTCAGGTGGGGTTGGAATTTCAGCCATTGGGTCCCATGGATGTTGCACTACCCCTGGAATCCACCCAGGAAGACTTGTCGCATGCTCCAAGTGGAGCTGAAAAATATACTCGGTTCATTGAGTGGATCCAACACATCCACCAATAGGTTCAGGATATTTTATAGAAGTCCAATTCCAAGTACAAGCAACGCCATGATCAACAGCAAGTGCCACACCAGTTTCAGGTGGGAGACAAAGTTTGGTTTCACTTGCAGAAAGAATGCCTTAAAGGGCCTCATCGGAAGCTTCTCCCACTCCGTTATGGATCGTACACCATCATCAAGTCTATGGGTAACAATTTTTTTGATCTTAACCTTCCATCCTTCCTTGGATTTCACCCAGTGTTCAATGTGGACCTCCTTCGACCTTATTTTCCACCATTATTGGAAACCTCAGAGATAATAGAACATTTGAAACCAATAGAGCTCAACCCTGACTGCATGGAGCATGCATCCACTGATAATATCATGTAAACACATGTCAAGGGCACTCACCAATAGAGGATCCATCTTTATCAGGTTGTCAAAGCAAGGAAGCTCCTACACCAAGGCAACTGGCTCACCCAGAGCCAAATTCAGCAGAACTTTCCTCAAATGATGGGGGAACTCAATGCAATGGAGACCATTACTTCATAAGGGGGAGTATTGATATAGGAGGATCTTGGTGGAAACCCACCTTTTCCAACTATCTCAAATCCATTTTTTGGCAACTTACTATGTTTAGTAGTTTTTCTGTTCCTAAACTTTCGGGGCCATTTTGAGGGCCTAAACAACATTTTTTCGTGATACGACACCTCAATGAGGTACTAATTCTTAAATACATCCCCTTAAAAGAATATTCTCATCAATACCTTTCCAACAAGCTATCGTGTACCCTAAACAAAAATCGTATGCAAAAGTTATGACCCTAGGAAGTTGATGTACTAACTTACCCCAACGCGGCCAACATGAATTTTGACGCTTCATCTCTTAGGGTTAGGTTTTTGGATGTCTAGGATTTTGGCATTCATGTTTATTGTAAAAATTCCTTCAGAGTTTCATGGTACTCATCTTATTGCAAATGAGCGTGGTTGTCACATCTCTTCTCAAATATAAGATGTCGCCATTCTAGCAAGCTTGTTTTCAGTCTACATTTTATAGTGTTCAACATATTTCATATTTAATAGAAGTCAAGTTTTACTGTATCTCTATATTGATCACTATGTCTCTATGTTAATATTATAAATTTGTGGTTTCATTTCATTCCTCTCATAAATATGGATCAGTGGTATTAGAGTGGTCTTCTCGTTGTCATTTTTTTCTAATGCATGTTTCCGACGTAGTCAGGGTATAGAGAATTAACTCTCGAGCTTGTTTCTCTTGAGGAAAACTGCTCTCACACGCCCAATAAACCATCCATGGAGGGATAAAATAAATATGAAGGTTCAAGAGATCCTTTCAAAATGTTTATCGAGGAATCCCTTGAGCGACAGAGGAGCAAGATGATGGACAAATTTGCACAAATCCTTCGACGACTTCCGACAAGCGACGTATCCACCTCAACCAGAGGTGTCGCCCCTTTCGAGGTACAAATCAATTTTTATATTCCTATATTTGAAGGTAAAATAGATGTGGATGTCGTAGATAAATGGTTAAACCTTCTAGAAGGGTATTTTCTATCCACAACTTTTTCGATAAAGAAAAGATTACATTTGTGCTCTTCATGGCTGTCCCCCATGTCATAGATTGGTGGGAGACTTTCTGTAAGAAAAAGGAAATAGAGGGATCCACATTATTTGCAGTTGCACCCACTTGGGGTTTCTCCAGGGATGATATTAAGGAACAATACTACCTTGTTGGAAGTTATGATGACATGTATACAAGATGGACCACACTGCAGCAGGAAAGAGACAAACAATGTCAGAGTTCACTAATACTTCCATACCTTGCACACCAAGCTGGGTATCAAATATTCTAAGTGAAATCTGGTGCTCAAGTGCCTCGATGGTATCCATATATACATCCAAAAAAAAATTGGGTTTTTGGACATCTCATCCTTGGGCGCAGCCTATCGATATGTCGTCAAAATCAAGCAAAAGTTGAAACAAAAGACATGACAGTTTGGGTCTAGGAACCCCTCACAACACAAGCAGGGAAAGGGAATCCCCAACCTACAGAATAAAGGACAGACAAGATATGGGAAACCACAGGACAACCAATCCAAGCCACAAGAAAAGAATGACAATGGGAAGACAAAGAAAGTTAGCGAGAAGTGGTGTGACTTCCATAACAAACCTTGGCATAACACTGTTGATTGTTGCTCAAAGCAGTCGTTAGTGGTTGAGGTAAAATCCTATGAATCAGGTGCGAGTTCCAACTATGAGTCAGAGTCAGAAAATGGGAGACAGATCATTGATGCAGAACCTAGTGTCACCGTTTCTACCACCAAGATCTATCCTGGTGAACTTGATGAGCCAGAGGAAGGCAGGCACCTCTTTCATTCATAGATGTGGGTAAAATGAACTCCGCTGCACTTCATCATTTGTAACATCCCCGACCACCAACAGGCCAGGAAATGCCACTACTCCTGCAACTCTATTTCTCTATTCTGATCTATGCTGGCTCCAACCTTAAACTACTGGGCTATTCCACATAGAGATACTTGTGGAAAAACATACACATCCATATAAAAATATAATGACTATTCTACATATATATAACATAATAATGCAGAAATAACAGTAATACTACACATGCAACATATACAAAATATACAGGCGATACTCATCAATTACAACATATGTACCATTACACAACATGTAAATGAACATAAAAGTGGTACTTATCTTTTATTAGAAGACCACCAACTACATGTAGACCTCCCAGCCATAGACCATGCTACTCATCACGCTTAGTAGTGGGTCACCCCTGAGCTAGGACTAAGCTCCACCCAAGGAAAGGGATTCCTAGACTAGGTTGAGGTTACAGGAAAACTGCACAGAGAAACCAGAGGGATTCTCTCAAGGAGCCTTCTTATGCCCACTACTCACGGACTCTCATTCCCCACATGTCTGTTCAACCCGAGAGTATATACCTTCACAAGAAAAGTCCATCGGTGCTTCACCTCCCTCTATGGGTCTTAGAAATAGGCCAAATCATGAATTATCAGAGCTCTGTAGCTGGTGTTGGACTCTCTCTGGGAGAAAAACAGTTCCCAGCAGACTCTCTCACCTGGAGAGAGTTTCTTATAGGCTTGACAACCTAGCTCTTCTACCACAACCACCTCCCTCACCTGGAGAGAGTGTTACACATAGACTAGATAACCTGTTTCTTTCAACTCCATTTCCAACGCAGTCGGGCAACCACGAGGCTCAACCAGAACATAGATTGGTCAGCAAGCCATACGTAGTCAAGAACTGCGTGGCCACACTAGTCCATGGGAAACACAAACACGAGCTTCCCAAAACTGGTGACAGACAAACGCTACAACATAACAAGGCTAAGCAATTACGAGACATTCGGTTTTCCCAACCAACAATACAGGACATACTCACGACTCTAGTTTCGGGGATGCGTGACAAGAAATCCATGCAGAGGTTGAACATAGACTCGACGGTTGCAGACAGAGGGTGTATCGTCTCCTCAAGAAAACATCCATGGCTTCCAGTTTCAGAACTATGTGAGTCTTACCGAACTCAAACACAGAGCTTTCTCTGTTCAGACAGATGAACGGTAGAATGGGGAACAAACCCCCTCCATGGCTCAACCTTTTGGTTAAATTGCATGTGCCTAGGCCGAAACATGTCTCCCATGAGGCTGCATGCACTCCATCAGATTGTGTTCCCTTTTTCACACTTTTCCCCTTGCATGAACTTAGGATAAAAACATGTTTTGTCACATATCTTTTGGAATAATAAAAAAATATTATTCCCAAGGATTTAACCCCCAAGCTTAGCCCCTAGGCTCAACACTTGGCCTCTCTTTCCAACCTTTCATCCCATTTTCCCTTACCCACTCTGTGGAATCTTAGTCCCCCATCACTCTTTCTTCATGGTCGGTCTACACGCAACAATGTTTATATTTTATTAATGATTTGCATAATTACATATACAAAATCAGGTTCTTGGCCTTTAACACCTAGGCTCTCCGGCCTAATCACCAAATAAGCCTCCTAGCTTATTATAATTCATCTCACCAGCCTACAAAACATGTTTACAATTTATAAATACAGTTGGGGCTCATCCCGAGGGATATTACAATCCCCTCCCCTTATTTTTGCACTATCCTCAGTGCAACTTTCATACAACATCAACAAGATTTCCAAAATATTCAAAACGATGCGGGTATTCTACCCCATAGCATCTTTATGCTCCCATGTCGCATCCTCAGGATGGTACCAGGTCCATTGGACCTTTACAAGCCCTATGGCTTGATTCCAAAGCTGCTTGCTTTTTCATTCCAATATGAGAACCAGATGCACTTGCAAGATGCCTTCTTGCTCCACCTAATCACATTCCAATCGATTACATGATTAGCATCAGGTATATATTTCTTAAGAAATGAAATATGAAACACATTATGTACAGTCATGGGTGCAGGTAATGCAAGAATATATGAAATTGTATATATATGTATATACAGACAATTCTAATAAAATTATAACCTGTATACAACATACAATAAATATAGAATTGTACTTATCTTTTGATTTGAGTAGACCTTCCACCCCTTAGCAGGGTTATGACTCCATCGGGGCAATGGCTTCCCAATATAGCCACGATCCACAATCCATACCCACATGGTCTAGGCCAAGGTACCAAACCTTGGCAGCACTCCATCTAACCAAACCTCAGTAGAACTCCAACCAACGGTCTCTCATTCCCGACATGCTTGTCCCACCCCAAGAGTGTACACCTTCAGTGTCACACAGTCCATCAGCTGCTACACCTCCCTTTCCTTGGGCTTTAGCAATAGGCCAACTCAGGAAGTCTCAGAGCACCATGGCTCTTGGAGTTCCAACTACCCTTAGATATTTCCAATCAACAGCTTCCCTGAGCTACTCTTTGTAGTCAATATTCCAACTTTAATCCACATCATCTCATCTACATCACCCACTTGCAGTTATCATGAGGAACATAAAAGAATTTATTTAGGAACTCCAATTAGTTAAAAAAGGAATTCAACTTTTTCCCCAAAAAAGAGGAAATTCCATTTCATAATTCATCCTGGATGTTGTTATATTATGAATGCAACCATCCTTGTGGTTTTCCACAGACACCAAACTGCATACCATTTTTCCTATAATGTTTCCTCTTGCATACAACCAACAAATTGTTAGTATTTTTTGTATATGATAATTCAACATGTACAATGCCTTATGCAATGATCTTAGAATTGTTTGCACCTAGAAATTCAATCACAATTACCAAACAACTAGACCAAATAGAATGACTCATCATTCTATGCATATGCATGTTCCTAATTAATAATAGTAAGTTTATTATTTCAATTTTCTGAACATAAATTTGTTGTAGTCTCTATTCCTGTGACTACCTAGCTTGCAACTTTCCTGTTGCAATGTTTAATAGTTCCTGAAATGTTCTCAACTTCATGAGTTAGAAACATTTCAGCCATTAGTATAATTATTTCCATGCAATAATATATATGCATATACTTACAAAACATATTCAACCATTGCATTTAGTATACAATTATATCCCTTACTATGCATGAGTGCAATTCTCAATGCATACTTATTCAGTGCTCCTTGCATTGAATTACATAATTCTCTTTATCTCAGTCATGTATCTCACCATCCACGAGTTGGAATTTTGGCCAATGTGTTGACACATTCTCCACACACTTCCTATTGTCTTCCCAATTAATTGGATGGCTTCCTTTTCGACCCGAACACTACACCAAGAATATAATTCTTGTTAATGTTTATGCCATTATTATAGTTCTTTGCATTTCAATAGATAAGAGCATCATAAGAACAAGATCATTGAGAAATACACATTCACAAGAGACATAGCATTTATCCTAGGAAACCCTCTAGGGGAAGAAAACCCAGCAAAAACTTCCTTATTGTAAATAGCTTATACAATGTTCAAGAGATAACTCAAACCAATACAGATAGTCCTTCCCA